>NMXI01000042.1:0-259210 GCA_002851675.1 Verticillium nubilum | reverse complement strand
GGACAGGAGCTACAGGCTGAGATCGAAGTAAACGTACAGGTAAAGGAGGAAACGCGTCAGAGTAGTGGTCGCAAACCACGCGACGAAACGAAGAAGAGACGCTGTGGCGTCTGTGGTGAGACCGGGCATAATGCGCGAACATGTCAGATTGAGGTAGAGACGTCTGGAGAAGAGGATTCTGAGTAGTTTTAATTGATTTAAGGTATTCTGGTTGACTGGAATAGAAAAGTTGTCGCGTGGTCGTGGTCGGGTGTCCAGCTCGCTTGTCTGTCCAGCTCGCTTATCGTGCACGTTATCGATTACTCTTAAAGCTAAATCCTTAAGTATCCGATAACCTACTCTAGAATCGGAATAGTCTATGAAAGAGACTAAGTAGCGTTTTATTAGTAAGAAGAGATAAGTATAAGTAGAGCTATGAGTATCTCTTACGAAGGTTTACCTCTCCTATGACTACTAGACTTCTCTAAATCGAATTATAATCCTCGAAGTATCTACGTACTATATTAACGAATATAGATAACTATAATAACGCCTTCTTATACTCTATAAGTAACCTAGTACCTATATAGATAATATTATAGCTAATACTATTATAGAGGTTATAAGAGATTAGGATATTATCGATCTCATTAGCGTTATAGTATCCGATAATACGTTAATAAACGACGTATATTCCTACGACCTCTTCTAATTTCTATAGTTTAAGCTATATTACGAGGATATTACTAAGTAGCGGATATACTACTATAATTATATCTTAAATCTTATTAGTTATACGTTCTTATATAATAATAATAGCGAGACTTTTAAATAAGAGTCTTAGTCTCTCGATAATTTAAATAATCTCGATAGCGTTCTTTAACTCTAATAGAAGAAGAGACCTATTAGAAAGCTTTATAATATCGTTTAATAAGTAAGGTCTTCTCTATAGCGAAGCTAGTACTTCTAATATATTATAGTAGAAGTAGCTTAAAAGGAGACTTTCTCTTTTATTAATAAATAATAATAGAACTTAAATTAGTACTTAATAACGATATTAAATAGAATTTAATATACCTTATACTTAATCGAGCTCGGAAGAAGAAGGGCAATATTTAAACCTTTCTTATACGGAATATAAGCGAAGTCGATCTATATAAGCGAGTTCCTATTAAAGACTACCTCTAACCCGAAAATTAGCGCCTCCTAGTAGAACTTTATATTATCCTTAAACCCCTTTATTAATAAATAATAAGGATATAAGGATAGAGTAAGTAGGGGAGCTATAGCGCGCTCTAGGAAGTTCTCGTTAGGATAGAGTATATCCTCGAGAGAATAGAGGAGTAGAAGACGTTCTTTAATAATATAGATAATAGTAATTAATAGTAGAGAAGCTAAGACTCTTCGAGGTCTTATTAGTATATATAAAAGTAATAGAATTAATAATATTTATTACTTCTATCTATTTAAGTACTTCTAGACTATATCCATAGTAAATATATTAATATCCTATAATATATTAATACTCTTAGTAAAGACTTATATTACTATTTCTATTTCTCTATTACTAATATATAATAGTAGCTTAACTAATACTATATATAGCTTAGAGAGTCTCTTCTCTATATAGCTACTATTATCCTCTACCCTAGCCTTAGTATCTAATAGCTTAAGATATAATAGTTAAGCCTTAAATAGCTTATCTAGGTTTATAACGTACGTATAAGCTTATATTATTAGTAGGAATACTAGTATTACTATTCTTCTACTTCCGCTTTATTAGAATACCCCTAAAGTTAAGAATAAAATAGATTTAACTAGTTCCGAATACTTTAACCTATAATACTTTTAATAAATTTTAATAACTAGATATAGAGTAAGTATTAGAGAGCTATAATACTTAACTCTAAGCTCGATTAATACCTTCGACTCGATCTATTATAAGAGTCTAGTATTAAGGATCCTATTACTTAGTAGAACGGGCGCTAGGAGACGTATCCTACTATTAGTAAGCTCTCTCTCGATATCTTAGCGATACCTATAATATTAGCAGACTACGAGAGGGCGTTTAGTCTCGCGAAGTTAACGATAACGTTATAGAGGGCTAGAAAAGCTCTAGAGACGTTAGAAGAGCTTTAGTACCTTAATAAGTAGCTTCGTCGAGGGGCTATTTAATTAGGAGGGCTATATTAGGGTATTAACGGCGTTAATACTAACGATTCTAGGTAATAGGCAAGTCCCTAACTATTATAAGAGCTTTATTATCTAATAAATAAGTTAAATATTTATAAATAGAGCTAAATAAATAAATACGTCGATTTCAGCGAGCTAAATAGTTAAATACGAACGCTGTATTTGACTTGTTTGATCGGGGTGCAATACTGCTTTTTTGAGTCCAATAATGCCCTCGACGATAACTAGCCGATATCTGACAGGACTCTGGCAGTCATTGCCCGGACTTTTGCATCTGCCCAGCTCCCCAATCTCGTAGAGCGAGTCATCCGACGCAGCCGCATCAATGCGGGCACCGAGGCTTGCGAGGGACTGCTGGAATTCTACTTACGCATGGAGCCGTTCACCGCGAGGCAAATTCGTGACTTGATTTGCTCGGATCTGGAATCAGGAGGTCTGAATGCCACTGACCTCCAAAAGTCCGTTGACAAAGAAATATCGTTCCTCCACGCTGTCGCGAGCTGGGTTGGCGTCTCGCGCACCATGGGAACGACGAGCGGTCGGAAGGAAGGTTGGGCGCTGCTCGAAGAAACGATTAAACATAGCCGTTCCGTACATCTCGTCCAACCCTCTCACCATTTGATCGAAGTAGAGCGACAAAATTGGGACATCTGCTTCCTGGTTGCACAGGATAACAACGCCCTGACCACGCCTTTCAGCTCTTTCCTGGTCAGTGTTTGCTTCAAAGCCTCGAGTGCATATCCCTAGGCGATTCGAAAGTGGACGCATCGACGCCGAGACGCTGCTATAACAGACTATGTTCGCAGCTTTGTGCGCGTGGTTCGGGATGCCGGGTATGATTTGCATGAGTATGGGTGCGAGGAACGCGATTTTCTGCTGTACAACGGCCATTTCGACGCTCGAATGAGCACAGTATTCAAATGGGCTACCCTGAGCACTGATGATCAGTGGGACGATCCGCCGACGTGCAGTGAGCCAAAGCTCCGGGATATGAGGTACGGACCGCGGCCGGAAGATTGGGAGCTGATCTGGGACATGGACCACGAAGAGCTGGCGGGCGAGTTTTGGGAATTTGTTAAGGACGTCCCTCTTGCAATCCCTGGCGCCTGGGTTGATTGATGACGTATGATGATAATAGGATATTTCAGGTTGATTATTGAGTATTTTGGCATTGAGACTGGGTGGATGGATCGATTGGATCTCATATGTTTCGACGTCTGGATTTTGGCCAGCATTGTTTCGGGATACCTATGGCTGTAACCAGACAAGATTACTGTTGCTTCTCTTCATTTACAATCTTCCAAACTCGACAGTAGACGAGGAAGAGCCATAACCCCAAGGATATACTTTGATCCCATCATTTTTCCTCAAGTCTCTTCGAGAGCCGAAGTTGCGACTCGTAAAGTCGGCACTGGCGCCTGACCATTGAAGGCCAAGCTTTTGTCCAGTGCCACTGGGGCAACTCCCCTTCGCGATAGTTGAACATCCAAACGTCCTGTCCCGTGGCGGAGGTTTTGCCAAGTTCGCTTTCACAGCGACTTGGCTGACGCAGCGTCAACCAGCCCTCGCAAAAGACTGTGTCGTGATGAAAGTCGCCGGGGTCCCAATAATCGTACTGCTGGAATTGCCGATGTCCGCCGTGGTCGTTCGTCGCTCGTATTCAGGTTCGAATCTCGGCCGGCCCGCGGCACTGCCGAAGTGGACTCGATGACGACGCCTCGAATGTGGCGCCATTCGTGACAAATTTTAACCACTCTTCACACTTTCCCCAAGACGCTGTCTGATCAGTATCCTCGAGACACACATTTTGATCGCGGGTGAATATAAACAGGTGTATTACAAGAACGGTCGCGACGGACCCAGCTCTACAGCCTCCATAATATATATGCAACAAAGCCGCTCTCCTCGTGGCAGGCTTCTTCTTCGCCAAACGCCCCAAACGCCGAATGCTAGCCAACCTTTGTGCAAAAAGGTCCCATGCCGCCAGAAACAAAATTCGTACATCATACAGCATCCCCAGACCTGCAATGTCATTCGAGGAGCCAGCCTACGGCCCAATTTCGATGCGCACCGTCTCCTCCACGAGAGCCATGCAGCCAAAGGCCTCGGCGAACTTGTTGATGCACAAGCTCCTGGCGGCAAAGTGTCCCGGCGCCTTGCTGATGCCCTGGGCGGGCTCGGCGTTGAAGAAATCCTGGTGACCCTTGACGAGCAGCGGGGGCTCGCGCGTAAGCATCTGTGTGACGTAGTTCATGGCGATGTCTTCGCAGTTGAGGTTGTCGTCGACGTGTTCGCGGATCATGGTCATTGTGGGGTCGTCGGACGAGTAGTACTCCATGAAAGCGATGTGCACAAACGAAAGATTCGTGATGATCATGCTGTAGGTGTCGCCGTTGCGAGGGCACATGCGATACTGCCACTCGCCGTTCTTGCCAATGCCCGTGCAACGGGCCATGGCACCGGTGAGGCGGCGGCGGCCGAAGCGGCGCCAGGCCTGGAAGGCGAACTCTAGGTCTCGGGGGTAGTAATAGACGTCGTCGTCGGAGAGAAGAATGGCCTGAGTCTCGAAGGCAGGATCCGGGAGGAGCTTCTGGTTGAGGGAGTTGCGGGGGGATGCGCGGTAGCGGACGGGGACGCCGTGTGCGGAAGTATAGTTTGTAGGAGGCGCCTGATCGAGGTTGTTCCAGATGATGACAATCTCGTGAAGCGAGGGGATGGGATCTTTGAGGAGGACGAAAAGCGTGTCGTTGAGCTCCTTGGGGCGATGGTACGTCTGCATGGCGATGCTGGTGCTGTTAGCGACATGATTGTCGGGCATGAGCGTCGGGGAGGAACTGGTCCGCTTTGGCAGAAAGAATGAACATACGTAAACTTGTCGTCCCGCAAGTGGGCGTACTTCTCATCCGTGGCATTAAGGAAAGCATCAGCGAGCGTGTGATTTAGCGTGTCGCTGTTTTCGTTGGCATGGCAGGCGGCGATGCGCGGCCCCTTGGGTCCGCCGTGCGCCTTGTCGTTGATAGATTTTGCGATCTCCTTGATACGGGCAGTCGAAGGTGCGCCATGCAGGCCCAGAAAGAGACCGAAGACGGCGGTCAAGCCAATGGCGAAGATGATGGTGGCAATCTTTTGGATGCGGCGGTTGCCGAAGTAGGACTCGATGGCGGCCGTGTTGAGCTTGAGCTTTGACATCATGGTGCTGGCAAACTGTTGCTTTCGAGGGGTTTGGTGATAAATGAGTGGAAGGCGAGCCAGGAGGCAGCCGAGTGATGGCGGGGTTGAGAAATCAGAGTCGAGCTGCGGAGGAGAGATGACAGACGTGCGATTGAATGCTGGGAGACCAGAGGAAGGATGGAAGCAAACGAGGCAGAAGAGAAAGCAGAGAAGGAAACCAGAAGACAAGACGGGGTCAGGCTAGACGGGCGAACACATGGAGCATGCGGATGCTGTGGCCATCAAACTGATAAAGGGTTTGGATGCTGGCAGGAACCCACCCGGGAAAGCCCCTGCCGTCACCTTGGACCCGATGCTGCAGCTATGTGTAGGTAAGGTAAGGTAAGGTAAGCACCGAGTACCCTGCACAGTACAAGAAAGGTTGAATGGCACTAATCGTGGATCATCATCTAGCTTCATCTGAAAACACCAATATCAGGCGAGGTTGCTGATTGTGGCTCCGGGAGGCCCGTAGCATCCGCTTCGTCGTCTCGGACGGTTGGTGCTTGGACGTCGCCAAAATGGAGACCAGGCGTCTGACAAGATGGACGAGCGGGTAGTGGAAGGTTTGGTTCGTCACCGCACCGTCTGCTAGCGGCGAAAGAAACACCCACCCAAAGCTAGGTATCACAATCACAGTCCTACTCTGTACCCGTTTTTTCTACTGCCTGACTGACTGACTGCCCGACTGCGTGCCCTGTCAGGCTGTCCCACCATTCCAGACGGGCGGTCGCTCGCATGGCCGTTTGCCTTTTCGCAATTGCTTCCACGTCTTTCCTGTGACACAGTCTCAGCCACACCTGTCATCTGCCCAACTGCCACAAGTGGACCACCCTCCCGAAGGCCTGCTTGAGGCCTGACAGGTGACAGGCAGCATCAGTCTGTCGTGCGACTGCCAGGGACGTATCGACGCGAGCAAACATCGCAATGCCATCTTTCAGTGCCATCCTCGACGGTTACCTTGGAACTCGGCCTTCAGATTCCTTGTCGCCGGCTACCCCTTACAGCACGAGGTGAGGTCAACGTGACAATCCAGTGCTCCGGAACCAAGCCCTGCAAGCATTGCTTCGCCGCACCGCCGCATCCCCCCACAGCACCACACAACATGGGGGCGATACCAGGGCAGGGAACAATGGCATTTTCCAACGCACTGTGCTCGCCACGATATCATCACGCCAACGACAAGGGGGGACCTGGCTCATCGTATCCGGCTGGCCAGACAGACACATTTCGCCACGAGTCTTCCCAGGAAAGTAGAGCACCACCAAGATGCTGTCTGCCGATGCCGAAGAAGTAACAACCAATGACCGGCGATCCAGCGAAGAATCCTTATCGTCCAATCACATCCATTCAAATCCTGATGTTCTCCTTTTTCCAGCAAAGCACAGTGTCTCTCATCCCCCACGCACCTCTTGACCTGACGGTTAAAGCAGCACAGTGTCCCATGGATTACTGTATAAGGTACCTTAGGTACCTTACCTAAGTAAGGCATCCCGTCCAGGCTCGTCGTGACCTCCACCAAGAAAGAAGACGGCCATTTTGTCAATGATAACGAGCACCCGCCGCTCCACCGCCCAATTTCCCGTCCATCTCTTCTGGTCCAAAAGGGGGTGTGTCTGCTGTTGTCTTCAGCATTTGAGTTGTGTCATGCTCGCTTGGGCCCCGACCCGTCCCACGCAGCATCTCCGCTTGGCTTTGGCTTCCCTGGTCGCTAGGCCCGTACAGTACGGCCTCATATCCCCATTGCGTCTCACGCTCTGCCACGACGGAGGTGACCGCTTCGAGATGACACCCGTCCTCGCGACCCAGCTTCGGCTTCGCGTGCAGTTCAGGAGGCAAACAGCCAGAAAGATAAAGCTAAGTATAACTCGCTGGCCAGATGTGGAACCCCAGATGCCAGACTCAATGTCTCGCCCAACACCTGTTTCACAACTCATGTCTTGGGTTGACGATAAGACGAGGGTTCGCAGCAGGCAAGATCCCATCCCGTGTCGATGATCAACCACTCTGCCAATCTGTCACTCTTCGGGACCTGAAAAAGCTTGATCAACAGAATCTCAGATGAGAATCTTCGACCGCCCCCTTTCTAGCGCGTTTGACTGGTGAGGCGGAGATGGGGATCAAAACAAGAGATCGGCCAGGAGACAAAAAGAGGAGAAATATATCTCCAGTTATCGAACTGGAACACAGTGCTACTTTTCCTGCGTAGGTACATTGAGCTCCAAGCAACCAAACCGGATGGCAGTGCAGCGCATCGGACAACTTGGCAATTCACCTTTGGGTTGTTCCACAGCGAACACCATCGTCATCGTCACGTCACCATCCTCAAAAGCGACAGTGGATCTCCGGCCCAGGACAAGCTACGTCCCCCCGGCTGTGCCGAGCCCGCCGCCGACGCTTGACAGGCTGGTGCATCCTCCCGTCTGCGGCGCGGTGCCGCGTCAAGATTTGAGTGGATCTCTTCCCCTTGTTTCTTGCGATCGCCCGATCCAGGGTCTTCGGAGTATTTCGAGGACGCAGAGGATTGGATTGAGCCTCACTTCACGTATGGAGTCCGGCAATTCAGGGGTGGGCAGGGCGGCTGACGGTGGAGATGCGGCACAGCACTCGTGCCGGAGTTTCGGAGTGAGGTCTTCTAGAAGGGACTTTTGATATGGATATCTCGAGATGAGGCTCTGCGGCGCAGGTTTATCGCTGCCTGGTAGGGTTGACTGCATTGAAGAATAGTTATCACTCTACGTCTTCGTTCAACACCGGGCTGTCTAAGGCCATAATCCATGGAGCCGAGGAGCGCGGTCTGATGTTCGTTCGTCTTGGAAGCAAACCCGCGTGTTATGCCATGTATTTTCTTGTCGAGTCACTCACTGGCTCTGTCAAACAGATGTCGCTGACCATTCCGACAGAACCATCCATCACAATGTCTAGTTCCTGCCTTGCAAGCCTACCTGCTCTGCCTTCCTCAGGCATGCACTGAACCTCCGCAAGCTGTTCTTGGAAATGTCAAGGAAGCATTGGGAAGTATCAAGCCAGACTTTTGAACCGCCTCGCAGCAGCAGTTCCCTATAGTCGTTGCAATTATATGCTGAGTGGAAGAGATCTCACATCGCCGACTTGGTGGATGCTGAGCGTCAAAGGATCAACAGTAGCAACCGACGAAGAGCCATGATCGCTGTTATCGCCTTGATTACTCCTGCCGCCATTCTCTGAAAGCATCGAGACCATAGTCATGAATGGCTGGTTTGCAACGATACCTCTGAAAATGGGCCACGCATCCCATAAACACGTTTCCTCGGGGTTCTTCCAAACGCAGGCATGGGGCGCGGCAACCTCTAGCCGTCACGAAAAGGGCACAAGACATCTTCGCGGCTCCAGGCCCTCATCTTGGCCTCGGTCGCGTCAGGTTCCTGCCACGATTTGGACTCTTTCCCAATGCTAACCGTTCGACGTTAGCGTTCTTGAACTCCCGAGCCTCGACGCATAGCAAGTCCTCCGCGATGAGCAGACGGGCCCTCTGAATGCCACGCGAAGACTATCCCATTGTTTTCACAGCAAAGCCGTGTCGGGAGAAGACCTGTCAGGAGGGCCTGTTCCACGAGCATCTCGAATCGTCAGTGCTGTTGAGATTCGATATGCGCCTGTCATGCAATCGCGCTCAACAAAATGCACGGTGAACCAGCTTGGGTGCTGCGACAACATCCAGAGCAGTGTGTTTTGCCCGCAAGACTTAACGGTCATGATTTCGTACAAGACATGGCCTATTCTAGACGGTCACCGGTTCACTCGCCTTCGTTGCCAACATGCATCAAGTCACGACACAGAGATGATTCAATCCATCACCCGCGACTTTCAACATCAACGTCAATCTGCAATTGCTTAACACTGAACAGGGTATATGCATGCGGCGATACGCCAGCAACGCCTCCTAGTTACCTTACGACAATGTGACTCCAGGCGCCATACGATTAACGCTTCCCGCATTCCCAGCCCTAATATGTTCCACCCTTAGCCACAGCCCCAATCACCCACGCCCCCCAACACCTTGTCATCACGTAAAGAAACACTGAGTCGAAGAGAAATAAAATGATCTCAGACGCCACCACCCATAAAGGCAGCGAGATCGTCCAGTTCCAAAAGCTGGCGCTCAAAGGCGGAGCACAGCTCGACGGCCGTCATGTCCTGCGGCACCTGCGGGCCGGGACGTTCCACTTCGTGGTTGCCGTTGCCGTTGCTCGGGGGGGCAGGCGCCGCCGAAGGGGAGCGCTTGGGCTCCGAGGCCGGTGGCGGCGGTGGACTGTTGGTGGTGGCAGGGGTCCCGGCAATGCTTCCAGAGCCACCGTTGATGGTAGTGACGCCGGGACGACGCGGCAGCGGCACGGGGGGTTCGCTATCCCTGCCGCTCTCGCTTACGCTGCCAGCGTGGTTGTGAGAGGCGTGCGCGGGGCCATGGGACGATACCTGGTCGTAATCCATTGCATCCGCGTGGCTGTTCGAGTCCGGGTTCGACGCGGCATCATCCTTAATGGAGGCCATCGGGTGATCGGGACCGCCCTGGGGCATCGGGGCTGAGCCGTCGTTGGCCAGCACGCGGTGCATGACCGTCAGGTGACGCAGCCAGGACGCGATCAAGGGCCACGTCTCGATGCCATCCTGCATGAATCGAAGGCCATCGCGCACGATGTGGGCGGCTGTCTCGACGGCGTTAGGGGGCGTCAGGGCCTTCAGCGAGAGGTAAGCGACGGTAGCGCTGGCGGTAAAAGCGGAGAAGAGCATGACAATGGGGAAGCACGAGATGGCATCCTTATCGAAACCTGCCTCAAGAGCCGTCAACATAGCAATAGTGCTATGGCACGACGTGAAGAGGCGGTCGATGAGCTCGTGGCACTGAGGAGTAACACGCCATGCCTCGAGGTTGAAGTCGTGAGCCGTGACATACTGCAGGAGTCGGCGGCGGTTGATAAAGATGGAGGAGCAGTGCAGCATGCAATGCAGCATGGCGTAAGTGAAACCGGAGCCCATGGTGATGTGGAGGTTGATCTGGCCAGGCTTGTCGGCATACTGCATGGGCAGGGAGCGGCGGAGCTCGTCGATGGCGCTCATAATCTGAGAGCACGTGTTGTCGTTAAACGTTTCGGTCGACGTGTTCATGAGCATCTGAATAACATCGCGCCAAATCCGTGTGGCCATGACGATGTGACCAAACTCGCCAATGTTGTCGACATGAGCGCCAGGTGGCAGGCGAGGGGGTTCGGACAAGTTCAGCGTCTTGACGAAGACGGCGTTTCCGAAGGCAAAGTTCATATCGGTGCATGGCAGCGAGACATCGACAGTGTCGGCCGCCGACAAAGCAGGCTGGCGGCCGGGGTGGCTCGTCAGGAGGCAGTCGAGGATGTAGAGCAGCCAAACGACGCGGCGGAAAGACTCATCCTCAAGGAAGCGCTCGGTGGTTCCAGGGTCAGCGTGGTGGCTGTGAATGACACGATACATTTGCACCATGCGGGTGGCCTGGCCGAGGTAGATGTAGGCACGGACGGCGTTCCTCGAGCCCCACTCATGAATGATGACCAGGCAAATAGCCTGAATGTCAGCCAGCGAGGGAGCATCGAGGTTGTGGTTGATCATGGACATGGCCTTGGCGGCGAAGTGCTCGGCAGCGCCCGTGGCACCACCGCCCGACTGGGCACCATATCGACGGATCAGTGTGGGCGAACTCCTGGTCAGCATTAGCAGGTGACCTCGCAGGCAACCCGAGGGCCAAGAGCCGAGCGAGCAGAGATCGGAAAAAGTCCGGTATCAAGACAACCGAGCCGGCACCGGCTCTCGGTGGGAGGCGGGCCGTCACTCGGACTCCGATGAAGGGAGGTGTGAAAGGCAGATGGGACTTACCGAGCGGCACAGGTGAGAAGAGCATAGACCAGAGCAGGGTCCATCGACGAGTTCTTCAGCTGAGTAACAAAAGTTGGCTTATGGAAGGCAACACAGGCGGGATATGTCTTGGAGATGACACGCTCGCATTCCTGCATGAGTTCGGGCGTGAGCCTGTTGGGGGGGGGTTGGGGTCAGCCTTGGCACGGGGTGAGTTGGGGATGGGATGAAGGCGGGCCGAGGATGAGTCCCGAGTGGGGCCATGGGCAGATGACCCGGTGGGGAGGGCGTTGGGAAGGGAGAAGGGAAACAGAGAGCCAAGTTGGCAAGGATCGCCAAGCCCGGAGGCGGCGGGCTTCAGGGAGCGACCGACGGGGGTGAGGAAGGGAATGGAATAGAGGAAGAGGATGAGATGGGATGATTGATGGTCAAGGTGATCGTCATGTGTTACCCAAGACGGAAAAATGGATGGAAGGACTCACTTCTCAGCAATGATTGCCTGGCCGTGACGCGAGGCAGCGGCAGCCGGATTCGCGACGCGCGTGTCGGGGTTGGAGGCGCCCACCGAAGGCAGACTCTCTCTGGCGGGACGATGCGATGCGTGTCGAGCTGGCGACGCGCCGCCCATGGACTCGGAGGGCAGATAGCATTCGTGCATGCCCTTTGCGCAGTTTTTGCAAGGAGCGCGGCCGTTCTCGTAGACGCACTTGGTCTTGCCCTTGCGGCAGCGCACACAGGCGCCGCCGGCCCTAAGGGCAGTGGAGCGGACCACGCCGGACGACATGGTTGGGATGTGAGATGATGATGTGATAGGAAGGAAACGCGAAAGATGAGTCGATGATGGGGGAGAAGCCCGTCAAGATCCGGCTGCGACGGTCTGGATGACGGCGAGGTGAGGTGAGGTAGAGGAAAAGGATTTGGGTGATGAGCGAGGGAAGACACGCGCCCGTGGGCCGGATGAGGGCCCGGAAGGGTCCGGTAGTGCTGGGTGCCTAGGCCTGCTGATGTGCCTTGCAGACGAAGAAGAGGTCGAGAATCGAAAACTCGGGGATCAGACGCGTCTTTCGGAGCTGGGCTCTTGCTGATAGAGACCGGCGCGCTCGGAGGACCAGGTTGATGATGTTTGGTGTTTAGGTGTTTCTGGGATGTGGGTGAACGGGGGAAGGAGGCCAGGCCGGACGGGAGTGGGAAGGAGGGAAGGAGGGAAAGGGGAAAAAGCGACGCGGGGGCCGGGGGGCAGGACGAGAAAAAACTTGTGGGAGGGCGGCAGGCGGTGGCAGGCGGGGAGGGGGCCTGAGGGCGACACGGTCGGGCGGACCTTCTGGGCGCTAGGGGGGAAAGGTGGATCTCTGGAACAGCCCAGCTTTTTGGGAAGGCACGGGCGGATCGGCTGCGCTGCCGGCTCTGCCTGCCTTTCTTGTGTGCTCTTCTCGTGCTTGCTCGATTGCCTCAGTTGTCGCTGCCACCGACCGACAAATGCTTGCCTGCCTGCCTGCCTATCTCTCTATCTGGCTATTTTGGACAGGAGCTGGTTTAGGATGTGTTCCTTCTTGCCACGACTACCTGAATGCCTGCCCCTCTGCTTGCCTCCCCTTTGCTTGCCTGCACCAACCCGTCGAGTCCGGCGGCGCCAACACGCGCCTGGCCTGGCCTGCTGCCTACCTCAATGAGTCGAACCGCCATGCAATCACCCAACCCTGCTGTCAAATGGCCTTGTCGGCCTGAGTCTGAGTCTGAGCCTGATTCCGAGTCTGAGTCTGGGACAACAGGCGATGATGGTTATTCAAAGAAGCCTCCGATGCAAGGCTGATTCGTATTGCGGATCGGGAATCTGACAATGACAAACGAGCAACCGACCTCCGTGGAATCCTCCGCGCCGACCGAGCACCAAGCGTGGATCCCCCCGTCGTCTGCCTCATTTGGCACTACCTCTCTCACCTTGGCCTCTGTCTATCACGTCCCTGCCTTCCACTGTCGATGACAGTCCTCATCGACGACGGACCATCTACTCCAAGTTCTTCCCTTCATCCCCGGGATGCCGATGACGACGGCAAACATGCGCACAAGTTGGCCCGAGCGACCTGACGACAACTGTCAGCCCCAGCACAGTTTGCCTGCCCACCCGGACCTGCGCGAAATGAAAAGTGTCAGATCGGAGGGCGCCCGGACCATCGCGTCGTCCACGTCCACGTCCACGTCCACTTTCGTTTTCGCGCACCCCAGTGGCCTACGGCATGGGCACTGGGCAGAAAATGTCAAGCCAAACGGCCGCCCTCGGGTCCTGCTCTCGCTTTCCCTCAGTGCCTCCAATCCCCCAAAGAGATGGACCCCCCGGGCGTGCAGCTCCCATCGGGCGGTCTAGCCCTGCTGGAATGGACATGTCGCTGTTTGCTAGCCTTCGCCGTCAACGTCGGGGACCACCAACACACAGTTCCAATATTGCCTGCCTTCGCCTGGTTTCTGACCTGACGTGAGCTGAGGTGCCCCGTGGGTGTGGACTTGAGGCTGCGACCGTTTGAGGCGCCCTGGCCGCCCTTCTTTCGTTGTTTATTATGTGTTCCGTTACCTCAGTTTCTCGACGGTAATTCTTACCGATAGTGAGGAACGGGGAGAAGGGAGAAACAGTGATTAGATCGACGATGCGGAGGACTTGCCTCAGGTTTGCAGGAAGCAGCCACACCGGTCTCCTGCAACTCTCGATTGCCTCTGTACTCAAGGTTAAACTACACCCCTTCCCTTCCTTCACTACCATCTTTCCCGGATGGCGCACTTCTCTGAAAGCAACACCACCAACTGGCATGTCTGTCCGCTGCCCACCTCGAAAGAAACAGAGAGGCAGACCCTAGGCCCCGGATCCCAGACACACCCGGCGCCCTTCGCCCCTCCGAATGTTGATCAACACCACGGGCGCAGCATCCCATGCTGTGCATCCCGAGAGCGCCGTTTCCGCCCTGACCGATCGATCGGACAGACAGCCCTGGCGTTGACGCAGGCGAAGCTCCCATCTTCATTCAAGCCACGTCTCGTACATACTTATGCTTCGCCCCGGCCTCGAAGTGGCTGTTCTTTTCCAAAGATAAAGACAACAGAAGGAGAAGAAAATATCCCCGCGGCTCCCACACCACTCCGTTTGTCGCAGTCCTCACATGCATCATTGATGTCCGATTGCAATGACGGCAAAGGGCGCTGGGGCTCGTCGGTACACTTCGGCTGACACGACTTGAGTGGGGCCGGCCCCCATCTTCTCGAGACAAACGCCCAGATGTGACACCGACCGTGTCTGGCCCTCGCGACAGAGACGACTCTACCCTGCACCATCAGATCAGGCTCGCCAACTCGGCCAGTCCTCTGCCAGCCTATCCTCCCGGCATCATAGGCAGGCGAAGTGCACCAGATGAACGCGCTCGTCAGCCTCAACACCGACTGCTTCTGCTCTCATCTCGTGCGACTTCGACGAACCTGTGGGCGCAGCTTCAGCCGACCGAGCAGACTCTTCATCAGCAGCCTTTTGGTCCATTCATGCTTCTGCCTCCGTGTGTCCCCGTCCGGGCCACGTCGACACCCCCCCCCTCCCGCCCCTTGCTTCCAACGTATGCCACTAGGGGCCAAGATCCCGAGCACCCCGCCAACGCCATCTCCTTCCGGCGGCGCACCATCCCTTTTCTGCCATGATCCCTCCGTCCAGGCGCGACATTCGCCATCGACGAACGGTCGCGAGTCGCTCAACTGGCTTTCAATCTGTCAGGGAGACGTGGCCAACCCTGTTGGCGGCAGGATGGTCCAACACTCTACCGAGTGAACGATCCACCAGGACTTTCGGATTTACAATAGCCAGCCCACCCCGTTACGGAGCAAGCCCTAAAATTGCTGTCCCGTAATGCCGAGTCTGCCGAGTTGTCATCCCGTTCTGCCAACACTACCCAACCAGCAACACGAGTTCTCACCCTTTCTGCCCCCCCCCCCCCCCCCCCCCCCCCCCCCCCCCCCCCAAACTTCATCACGGAGGTGGACACTTTGCTCGAGTGGTTCTGGAGGAGGTCTGGAGATCGCCGCGCTCTTTTGGCGTCCCGCGCCCGGGACCCTCAATCACTTCGCCGTGCTGTGCTCTTTTGGCTTTTGGCGGACGGCGACCCATTGCCTCGGTCTCCGCCGCCAGCGATCATCAGTGGAGCAATTGGACCCGGCCGTCGGAGCAAACCATGTAGCATGGGCCGGTCCTCTTCATTCGTTACTCGTGCACTGCAAAAAACGCCATTTCATTTCGCACTGCATCGGCCTCGGCCATGCCCACGAAACTCGTCGTCCGGCCATGGAAGCTCCTCGATCCCCCCCCGCCCCTCTTTCTGGTCTTCCCCTCCCGGAGCCCCCCCTGCCCTGAGCCTGAGGTGACCACGATCGGGCCCTGAGCCTGAGGCCGATCGTGGTCACCTCAGGCTCAAACACTGTCGCCCGCCACCCTCTGCTTCGCACACCCCATGCCGCGCAGGCGCATGCAAGGCCAGCCAATAGCCGACGCCAGCACGCGCACAGCTCCTTTCCGCATCCAGCCGGTGTGGGTGCCACGGCGGCGACACACAAGATGGAGGCGGCTCTCCCCCTCCGGTAGTGCAGAGTGAGCGGTCAGTGACAAGTTGCCCATGAACCTGAGTGGCGCCGAAAACAGAGTCACGCTCCGGCATCGCCTCACTTCTCCGCCCCCCTCCCGACGCTAATCGACTCAGCTGCCCGCGCAAAGTCAGGTGTGCGCCATTTACTCCTCCGGGCTGATCGATGCAGCGGCCGCTCGTCAACGAACGCCCTTCTCCGTATTGCCGGCCGCCATCCACTTTTCCCACCACAACGGTTGGGTTTTCAGGCGGCCAAGCAAACGGGGTCATGCATCACCGCCCCCGCGGCTCCCGCCGGAACCATTCTACCTCCCCGTTCGACTGGCCGTCTAAGTATCCGAAATGCCTGGGCATTCTCCGCCTCACTCTCGTGCTGTTCATGTCATTTGTCGTGATTGATGACGATGCGGGCTCCCGGCGGTCAGGCTTGTCAGGCAAGAACCTGTCAGCGCGACAAACGGGCTATCGCCGACTGCTGGAGCCAAAACATGGCCAAGATCATAAACGCAAGTGCCAGCGGGCGCTGCACCCCAGCCTGTTCTGCAACGACTGATTCATACCGCAGTGACACCGACACCTTTCGAGACAATGCTTTCGCGGTCCTGAGACCTGTCTTCGAGTGGTAAGGAAACAGGCGAATGGCGGGCTCGGAGATTCCTCCGGAGGCTCGAACTTCCGGGACCCCGAAGCGGGGCACGGGCCAATTACTCGTGGGTGTCATCTGGATCCTCAGAAGAAAGGGTGCTTTCGGGATTTCTCCGCTTTTTCCCTTGACTGTCGGCAATTGTCTGCCCGGCGAAGTCTTTTTGTTTTGGTTTTTTTTTGGTTTTTGGTTTTTGGTTTTTATTCCTTGGGCGAACACGGAACGCAGCGATTCGCATCTAACGTAAGCGGAAATTGCAGATTCTCCCATCCGTGTCTACTCCTGAACGAGCCCCATGAGGTCGGCAACAGCAAATTGAGACGTTTGGTCGTATTTAATTCACATCGCGGACGGACTGCGAGGTCCCTCCCAGAGAACGAACTGATCTTCAGAGCTATGAAGCCTGAGACTAAATCTGGTTCGGTGACGCAAGAGCTGTCGTCTCAACGGCTCCCTCACCCTGGTAGCAGGCATACCGTACCTTCTCATCCGGACCGTGACCCTCAAAGTCCGGGGCCGACAGTCGCATGTGGGCTGGTGTTATCCCGCAATCACACATCTGGCGGCTATTCTGCTGAGTTATTGCCGTCCCTCCACCAGAACTCGCCTCACTCACGTCCGACTGCGTCTGGCAAAGGGAAGATGCAATTGATGCTGCTGTCTTCGGTAAACGCGTCGGCTCCTTGATTCCTACGTTCTATATATCGCGCCTTGTCCGCTGTTTGTTTCCGAATCCTGGTGCAAAATTGCCTCCCGAGACAACTCGTTCGTCGACTCAGTTCACTTTTGTTCACTCTCAGCCGTCACCACCTGGCCGGCAAATTTGTTTGTAGTTCCCCTTTCGTATCATTTAGCTATCTTTAATATCCTGGCAGCCAGGGTACAGCTATATGGCCTTGGATTGGCTGCCTGAAGCCCAGCATTCGCGTGGCTCTCATCAAACGCGCCTGTCGTCTTGTTCCTGACTATGGCTTTCGCCCAGTGAACGTGCCACGGTCCGGACGAGATGTCTAAACCATGCTGATGCGAGGGTTGATAGCCAGCTGCAGAGTAGTCGTTGCGCAGCAAGTCAAACTACTGCTGGAGTTTGGTAAATGTTGGCTGCGTTCCCACAGGTGGCCCATCCACGCGCTCGCGTTGGAGAAGCCCATGACAGTGGCGCAGGCCCATAGGGGGACGCCGTCGGTCACGAAGGTCAAGGTCCATTTTTTGATTGGCACCTGAGACGACGCGATAGCGGTTTCTTCCAAGCCCGCGCTGCTGGCTCCGTACTTGGTGGTCCAGTTGAGGGCGCCCAGAACCAAGCGGATCTGTTGCCGGGATAGCTGTCTGGTATGACGGAGTTGTCGGGTATGATACTATGGCGATGGCGGACTGTTGATTTTCTCTCGCACAGAACATATTGGCTCGGACTCTGTGGAGGCCGTCGTCGCGGCGGAGTTCGCATGCTGCTTGGTCGTCGCCGGCGGTGTATGTGGACGTGCACTCGTTGGGCGTGATGAGCGTGATCATATTAATCGTCGATTTGAGGTTCGAAAAGACCGTTCTCACAACAGTGTCTGAGAAGGTTCCAAGTATCAAGTTCTCTGGATCGTCCTCGGAGGTCATTTTCTTCCATACCATTGATGGTGCATTAATGGGTGCATACGACAGCCCGTATGTAATCTTTGTCTTTGATATTGTTGTTTTGAATATTGATGTCATTCGACTACAATCCTGATATCAACCTTGGGATCACCCCATCAATTGGATGTGTCAAGTGACAACGGTGATGCGTTGACAGCCCCAAGCCGTTTCCCTCGCCGTTATCATTCTTCTAAGGCTAACTTGGTCACACTGTCTCGATCATCATCTTCGTTACAACCTAGGTCATCTCGATACTATTGTACTCGATATCTTGCGTGGGTAGTGCGTGGGACTGAAAGTCTCTAGATAATTTTGTTCTATTAACGCACTCACAAGATCAAACTTTCAAGGGAAGGTTCCTCAAGTCATTGTGCAGTGTCGTCCTTTCTAGCCTATCAGTTTGTTCACTGTTTCCGAGGATGAGAGGTGACGATGAGCTACTTGCAGTGCAGTACCTTCATTACCCAAACAATATGCGTCGTGCGGCCCATCTTGATCCGACTGACAATACGATGCCCAGGTGGCCAATCTTGAATCTTGAATCTTGAATGGTACCGAAACGAAGACAGCCCCAAGGATTGAATCAATGCAATCGAGAGACTCGAGCCCGCGTCGGTGCGTATTTATGCCCCGGTCGACACCACCCCACACGTCATCCAACTCAGACCTAGTACGTGTAGCGGAATCTGGGATTATGTTCTCCCATCTCCTGGATCTCTTCGTATGTCTTACCCTGAACCTTGTCGTCCTCTTTTCCGTCATCGCGCCTTCGGTTGAGATACCGAAAGTACGCCCAGAACGACATGTAAATGACAGCAGACATGCAAACAAATGCCATGCTGATGGCATGGCCCTTGATAAAGCGAGGCGCATCACTTGTGGCATACAACTTCAAAACAGTCAGTCAGGAAGTCAAGGGAGATCCATCCCCTCCGCATTCATAAGACTTACAAACGGAGCCGGTATGCCGGCCGAATTGCCAATCGTCAATTGTAGCCCCGAGGCCACCGTGCGCTTCCCGTAACGGGGGTTGTTCGACGGCAACCAGGCAAGCGGAATGCCCACGACGACGTACAGTCCCATGGCTCCAAGGAAGCAGCCAAAGTATTTGGCTCCGCCGGATGCGTTGCTGACGAGAATCGCGTATCCGACGGTACACACGAGTCCGAAGACGACCGCGAAGACGGCACGTTTCTGCAAACGGTCGGACAGCCACGCCACGACGAGGTAAGTGATAGCACCGGTGGCGTAGCACGGAATCGTGAGAGCCTGGACTTGCTGCCTATCCCAATCGCCGAGGCCGCTGATTATAGTGGGCAGGAAAGTCGAGTAGCTGTGCGGCCAAGTCAGCCAAATTGTCGGAAACCAACTGCGGGACCATAGCCCTAATGCTATGCTCACCCGTATAGGATCACGTCACCGCCAAACTGGCCTAGACAGAAGAGCCAAATCTTTATGTCTTTGAAACCGGCAATGGCGTCCTCTTTGTGGAATTCATCACCAGACTTGGTATGACCGACTTGTCGGCGCATACGTGTGTCAATGAGATCCTTTTCGGCGGTCGTGAGGTAGTGCGCCGTGTCTGGGGTGTCGGCGAGCCACCACCAGATAGAGATACCCAGAATGACAGTGGGTATGCCCTCGATGATAATAATCCAGCGCCAGGCACGCAGGCCGGCGACACCATCCATGAGGCCAATACAGTAAGCGAGCAAGCCGCCCATGGACCCGGCGATGGCGGCGGAGACGAAGAGGTAGCCGATCCTCAGAGCATATTCGCGCTTGGTATAGAACATGGTTAAGTAGATGGTCAGGCCTTGTAAACCATTGGGGTTAGCAGAGCTTTCAAGAAATCTCTCGATCAACGTGGGCAGCTCACCTGGAAAGAGGCCGCCCTCAAGAGCACCGAGGATGACGCGACATGCCAGCAAGCCGGCATAGTTCTGCACAATGCCGGTCAAGGTGGCTACTATGCCCCAGCTCACCGTCAGGAAGGCAAGGTAACGACTTGGCGTGAAGTACTTGATGACCAGGTTGGAAGGCGTCTCAGATAAAATGTAGGTGACGAAGAGAACAGAGACAGCTATCTGAAACTGATTGCCCTCAAGGCCGAGGTCTTCTTCGAGGCCGTACAGCCGAGCGTTACCGATGTTCACACGGTCCAGGAAGCTAAGAAGATAAAGCAGCATGACCGGAGGTACGATCCAACGGTCGAGCTTTCTCAGCAAAGATTTCTCCGCCTGCTCATCTATCGGCGTATCATCCAAGGCGGTGTGTGTGTGGCGAGCTTCTTCAATTCCTGTCGTCGTGGACTTCGTCGCCGAAATGATAGATCCGTCGGGATCGGCTTCTGGCCGCGAAAGGTCCGTCTTTGTGTTCATGCTGGAATAAAAGTGTCGCGACTTGGCGCGGTCTTGAGGTTTAGAGTATTGGAATGAAGATAAATCCAATGGCAGAAAATAATGTGAAGCTGGTTCGCTCCAAACGGGGCGGCTTTTAACGACGTCATGCAGACCAGATCGTCAGATATCCGGGCGGGGTAGTGATCAACAACAACCAGCGACACCGGCGTGTTCCCCCAGACTGGTCCACTCTGCTGATAAGGAGTCCGGCTTTGAGGCCGAATGAAACCCTGGACGGAGCAACACATGCAAGCATGCAGAGATCGTATGGATGAACGTGAAGATATCAAGGTACAGAAGGCTTGGCTTGATAACGAGACACTCGGAACCAGTCGGGGCGCAATTGGCAACCTTCGCCTATAAAAAGTCTGATCTAACGACCGTGAGCTCGAAAGATCAAGATACCGATAGAGATGCAACCATTGCATGAAGGTGCCCGTTGACGCCTAGCTGAGACCATGATTGACTTTGGTATCAACTTACTGAATCATCAAGTGTTATAGCAGGCATAACATAGATCACCTGGAACCCTGCATAAGACCTATCGATAGAGCCGCAATCAAGAAAGATCTTGGAGTCTGAAAAATATTATAGGTAGAGAAACAGACGGAGCCTGTGCTACTGGTAATCTTCTGAGCCTCGATGCATCGAGGAACGAACAAGCGCATAGGTCGTCGACAGGACTTGAGAGGAAGTGCAGCCAATGAGCCCTTCGGACAAGCAAGCTACTATAATTTGAAGATTGTACGCAATCTTATCTTGGGGTTATGAGAGCGGCGAGCGTGGTGTTGTCAAGGCGGCCGGCCGCTTGGTGGATCCCGGAAGACGCAATACACGGGATGCGAGGCCCACCCCGGTACCGATCGTCGTCCCTGCCACGGAGGTTTCCGAAGGAAATCGGCTCGGCACACAGTCATTTCAGCATTCCCGCTTGAGTAGATGGTTCCGCTGGGCTGAAAAATGTCCAGCAAGCTGAGGTAAGCTTGGAGGGGCAACAAACCCGAGCCATCGCACAATGGATGAGCCTGCCTCTGACAGTACCAATGCAAATTCTGATGACTGTTTCTCAATTTGTCCACTTATTTACAGCCAGGCTTCCAACGCTCTAATAGTTCTAGTCTCCAGGGTACAGCTATGGCGCCCTAGGCCCGGAATACACTCTACGTGTCCAAAAAGGAGCATATTTCTCCAATGCAATGGTCTCAATATAGCGCTCAAACTTGCCCATGCTAACAACCCCTTGTTCCGTGATTCGACCGAATTAGGAGCTCTATGTCGAATATGTTTCGTGACTGCACACCGCCCGTCACGCAGCAAATTTAGGACCAGCGACCTATCTTCGCCTTGTTCGCTTTCACAAGCTCTGGAATCATGGTGCGGCTCAAAAGTAGCACTGGATGCTTTCATGTGAGAAACCTTGAGTCTAGTAGGCTTTGACCCTCATATCTCGCTGATTAGCCCCGGAGAGTGGTTGCCTCGCACTCAGTAGGTCAAAATAGCATGAACGATGATCTTGGACGAAGAAGAGGCAGGCAGTGGTGAAAAAAATGGACCTGTAGTCTCGTTTGGACCCGATGAGTAAGATAACACAGTAGAATAACACGCACCGCACGTTCCGATATGACGCCAACACGATGTCGCGCTCACGCTAGTTGGCGATGGTTTCTTGATGGGTTGCGTTCTCCAGACCGACATTCTCACCGAGGAACAGGGTCTTAAGATACAGGACAGCGTCGTGACTAGGGAGCAGTCTATGTGTGTGGATAGACGAAGGTGAGAGCCTGCGTAGGTGAGGCACGTTTCGGTATATCATCGCCACAGATTGACCATGTCTGTCGCTCGAGGTGTTCCTGGAGGACAGCTTCAAGAACCCTCGGAACAGCTTGCCTTTTGTCCATTTCTCCTAGCATGTTGCGTGATCGGGTGGGCGCCGCATCTGTCTCGAGGGCACAAAAAGAAACGGGCTGTGACTGGCCTGTTTCTTTACCCCTTAATCATAAGACGGGCCTTGTACCCGAATACCAAGCCGTCGCACAGCCTGAGCTGCCACGAGTGGGAGCTCGTATCAAGAATGATAGCCAGGCACACACGAGTTGATGGTAGAAGTATTTGACGCAGCTTTGACATGATGGCGTCACCTTGCTTCTCGTTACCATCCGAACCTCGTTTCCCAGTCATCGCCACCTGGGCGCGCCCGCCAGCAATAATCGCGCAAACACCATGTTGACGGCAGCATGGCTGTAGTCAGGCCGAAATTCGACATGACGAGGACTCTAAGCTGGCATAGGCAGTGAGGACCGAGAAGAATCGCCACAGGTAGGCGCTGGACCGGGTCGATAGCAATGAAATGGGGCCAGATTTCCTGTAATATTCTGCCCTCCAGCGCATTTTCGGTCGTTCTTCGGGCGCCGAACCTCACAGCGGTCGGCCCTTCGGACGGACGACGTGTTAGCCCTGGTTGGACTCAAGCAGTCGGACGGGGTAATGATCAGATACTGGGGTGGCACCGTGAGAGTACGATCCGGTGTTTTGGCAGATGCTACTCCACGATCACGAGTCTGGGGGAACAAATGCCGCTTTGCTCGTAGGGTACCTACATTAGTCGAGATTCACCCGAGAGCCCAAGTCCTCACCTCCACTCGTTCTAGCGAGCCGTAATTGCTGTGAAGGTCTGGAGGGTCATTCGAGAGTAGCCAAGGAAAAGGGGGCCTCAAGTCGTCCCTTCATCTGTGGCGCTTCACGTGATGACCAACAGGCTCCGACCTACTGGAACGGGCAATGGCGGAGTGTCCATCGTGATGAGAAGAAGAGGGCGCAATCAAGCAGGGCACGAGCGAGCGGAGAATACATTAACTCGCACATACGCATTACCTCCCCACAGAATCCACCCCGGTAGTACTCCACAGACTCGACGCTGGAGGGCTGAGGGCTGGCGACTGGACGAGGAGGAAAAGAATGCTGGCCTAATTAGCCGGAGCAAGCTCAATCGGGTTACTCGACAGGCCTCGGCTCGCTCCGAGAATCCTGAGATCCATGGTACTCGCTGACAGGCAAACCTGACAGGCTGACTGGGAACCGGGACAGGACCAGGTCAGGGACACAGACGCGCCGCGCCGCATGATAGGGCTCGGCACACCGCATCAGGAGTAAGGAAGTCGTTGACGAATCTGTTGGTCGAGATGAGGCACTTTCGCCAGCCCGTCCTATGGGCTATCGGACCGTTCTCCCCCGCGTTCATCAAGATGGCGCCGTGTACCGGCAGCAGCGTCATGTTGGGTTGGCGCTGATCACCCAGTCGCCTGTTCACCCGCATATTGAAAACAAGCGCGTGAACAGCAAAGACGTACGAAGTACATGACGACCGCCATGCGCCGCCGTGGGCGTCCCGACAACCCCATCATTCGAAACGCCGCGTCGGCGCCGATCACGGTTAATCATCATACAGACAGGGACCCCCAGCCGCATCCCCCTCCAGCGGGCAGGCAATCTGCTCGCCAGGCGCGGGCAAAACCAGGGTCTGGAAGGTCTGTGTCGCACGGCGCGCCTCCATGGTTATCGTAATGAAACGACGATGAACATGGCTTACCAGATCTGTGTCTCCTTGGCTGCAGCGAACGCGCCTGCCCTGATCTGCCATGTTTAGTCGCTCGATAGTCCAGTTTTCGTCGCACGTCATCGTGGCCGACGCTACTCAGAGTCACCGAAGCCCTAGCTTCAACGGTTGAGACGGGTGTCCGGCTGTCACTCAGACCGGAGGTATGGCTTCCCGTGCCATGGGGCGAATCACTTTTGCTTTTGTCTCACTCCCGGAGGAACGTGGGGGAACACCTTTTTCGCTGTGGAACCATGGGGTGGCCGCCCTCCCTTCACTCGGCCCCCTCCGAGTGCCCAGACTTTGGAATATAAGATCTGCCTTGGTACTTCAGGGGGGCAATTTGGATAATCGGGCCTTGTGAGACCTGCGGAGGAACGAACACCTTGACGTAACCGCACGTTTGGCATCGACAACCCAGCCTGACATCTCGGGCGGCGGCTGAGTAGTCTAATATCGCTCTCGAACGGTCCTCAGCACACCTCTTCATTGCTGCAAGCCCCCGTGATCGAGCCACCACTGCGAGTAAATCGAACCTGAACAACCTGATTAGTCGATGGCTTACTTGGAACACTCGAGAGTGATATCATACCCCGGATCGAGATCAACAGCTTCCGGATAGTCTTGGCCTCTCACCAATCAGGCATTCTACGAGACCTTTCTTCAACGTTTATAACCCTGTCCCGTTCTGGTCCGGTTGTATCCTTGGGTTGCACCATCGGCACTCTGGATCAGACTACATCGACTTTTTCTCCTCTCGCAACTTCGAAGGGTCCACGATGGCTTCAAAGTGGGCGGGCAGCGGAGCAACCACTCCAAGCAACGACAGCCAAATTTTCGAGGATATCGAGAAAGGTCTCAAGCCGACCCACGCCGAGAACCTCGCATCACCCATCTCACCGATCCACGAGGGCATCACGCCATCCTCCAGCCTACCCATTCTATCACAGACCTTGTCACCAGTCTATCACATCGAGGACAAGAACCCCTTGCCCGAGCCTGCCGTTCAGACAATCACCCCTGCTCGACCTCGAGAAAAGATCAGTCGATGGGTTCTCTTCCGCCTCTGGTTCAGCACATATCGAAAGTTCTTCACTGTCATCGTCCTCCTCAACTCGACAGGAATCACCCTGGCGGCGCTCGGCCATTTCCCCTACGCTGAGAACCACCTCGGGGCTCTGGTGCTGGGTAACCTGCTGTTTGCGGTGTTGATGAGGAATGAACTCTTCCTGAGGTTTCTTTACCTCATCTGCATCTACGGCCTTCGCAGTGTATGTATCATTCAAAGTCATTCTCGGGCAATCACGGACACTGATGGATCTCATGCTAGTGGGCACCACTCTGCTTCAAGATTGCAGCCACCTCAGCTCTGCAACATGTTGGAGGAATCCACTCCGGTTGTGCACTTTCTGGTGCTGCGTCAGTTGTTCTACCATTATAGTCCGGGAGTCTTCTATTGACAAGCTCCAGGTGGCTCGTCTATAAGGTTGTCGACATTGTGGTTCACCGGGCTTCTCAGCACGGCGCGGTCATTGCCACTGGCATAATCACCAGTATTCTCGTGATTATTTCCATCCTTAGCGCGTTTCCATGGGTTCGCAAGTAAGTTGTCATACCCAAAGTCGAAGTTAAGGTAATTGACTTGGCATAGCAACCATCACAACACTTTCGAAAGGCACCATCGCTTCATTGGATGGCTTGGCCTTGGAGTAAGTAATCTCCGCATCCATGCATAGCTCAAACCACCACAAGCTGACAATGACTAGGCCACGTGGTGCTTCACTATCCTTGGCAACGTCTACGACATTAAGCGTGGGGAGTGGAGAGCTGATGCTCACTCTCTGCTCAGCGCACAAGAACTGTGGTTTGCTGTCTTCATGACCGTATTGTAAGTCGCCAACCACACGCCCAACAGGGATCGACTTGTACTCACGCCACCATAGCATTGCCATTCCGTGGGTCACATTGCGTGAGGTTCCCGTTGAGGTCGAGATTGTAAGTCTTTCTCCACTTTCATGATGAATGTCATCAAGCGCTAACGACCCCTTTCACCAGCCATCACCCAAAGTTGCCATCCTGAAGTTCGAGCGTGGCATGCAACAAGGCCTCCTCGGGAGGATCAGCCGAACGTCGATCATGGAGTACCATGCATTCGGAATCATAAGCGAAGGCCGGAAATCCGGTTGCCATTACATGATCTGCGGTGTTCAGGGCGACTTCACCAAGGGCCTCGTTGCAGATCCCCCCAAGACTGTGTGGACTAGAGAGTTGAAGTTTGGTATGCAGCGTGTTTTGAAAATCGCTATACATATTCTGACATTTTCACAGCCGGAGTCGGTCACGCGTCCGCGATGTTCAAGAGGGGTATTCGTATCTGTACTGGAACCGGTATTGGTGCCGCCCTCTCAACGTGCATTCAAAGTCCCGATTGGTGCGTCATTCATGATCAACTGCTTCTTTCAATTAACTGACATTAGCTCAGGTTTTTCATCTGGATTGGTTCCGACCAGGAAAAGACCTTCGGGCCTACGATCACCGGCCTCATCCACAAGCACATCGAGCCCGATCGAATGATCTTGTGGGATTCTAAGAAGCGAGGAGGACGACCAGACACCGTGCAGCTCCTAAGAGCTGTCTATACAAGCTTCCGGGCCGAGGTCATCTTCATCACCTCAAACAAGCAGGGTAACGACGAAATGATGCAGGGCTGTCTCGCTAGTGAGTTTCTCCCCCCCCCGGTTGACAGAGCACAGCTGACTTGCTTCCAGCTGGCATGAACGCCTTTGGCACTCTTTGGGACTTTTGATGAGAAATGATGCAGTATGAATACGTGTTAGGTGTGGAAAGAGTTTTGGACTTTGGTGGAGTAGAGACGCATCACGAGATGGGTAGATTTCGGGGTCAAGTCAGGTCGAACGGGGCATGGGTAGAAGTTCGACATCAACACATCATAGCGGGCATTCTGATTTGGTGGAAAACTAGAAATGATTACATGAAGTCGGGGTTTTTTTTTTTCGTTCAGAAAATGCTTGGCTTGCTGGCATTGACTGGGTTTGCATGAAGACGTCAGGTGCTCAAGCATCTACGTGGGTCATGCGGCGGGCGTGGGCCTCCGAGTCCGCGTCTGTAGCCGGACGAACTGGTCTGTCGACTGCTTTCTCGAGATGTTCTCTCAGCATTTAGACACCAGAACTCGACATGATGTTATGCTGTACTTAGTTGTATTTTGAGCGCGCGATTCCAAGCTGAGAGTACCAGTTCTGAATGGCACGGACATCGTAACTTAAAGCTACCATATCGAACACATCAAGATGCGCCTTAACCAACGCTCCATCATTCGACAACCGTCCAACCCATTTACCGTGTTTTCTGGCGGCAGCCACGATCTTATCTATTGCGGCCACAAACTCGGGCTCATCTCCTTTCGCTGGGACCTAACCAAGAACAGATAGGGCAAGATCATTGGGGCCGATGAAAAGCACATCTATATCATGGTCAGGAGTCCGGAGAATCATGCTTGAAGTGAAAAGCTGGGACTTACCAACACCAGGAACCGCGGCAATCGCATCCACATTCTCAACCCCCAGCTTGCTCTCAATCTGCAAACAAGTTATAAGCGTCTCATTGGCCGTCTCCATGTAAGTCTCGTTGTCGACCCCAAGTGCGTACCCCGGGAACGCCGAACCCTGCCCCCTCAAGCCCTGGGGAGGGAGTTTGGCACTCTGCACCACAGCCCTGGCGTCGTCGGCAGTGTTGATCATCGGGACAACAATGCCGTGGGCGCCGGCATCCAGGGCGCGCTTGATCAGATCGGCGTGGGTCATTCTGATACTGACGAGGGGAGAGACTCCTGCGAGGATATGGCCATGACAGCATCGTGCATCGCGTCGTCGCCGATGTGCCCATGTTCACAGTCAATAATTATGCCATCGAGATCTGTTGAAGCCACAACTTGGGCTGTTCGCGAAGATGGTAGTCCAAGGAATGTCAATATGGGCCCTGATTTGGCGCGGAGGGCATTGAGAAGCCGCAGCCGCGGGTTTTGGACTATGGTTGTGATGGCTGATCGATACAACATTTTGGAATGATTTAAACAGGCGGAGTTCGCAAACGGGCTTCTTAAAATATCTTACATATGAATCTACAAGATGCATGTTCTGTGCTCTTAATATGTGATGCAATCATCTCACCCAGTCTTCAACTTCGGGGAGCTGAACCGAGCCTATCTGTGGTCGGCTATATGGTTTGTAGCCTCTCGGCGTTGTGCGGTTTTGCCGAGAAATCAATCCTCGCATCCGTCGCTGAAGCAATGTGCCTCGCGTTCTGTTCCCGAAACGGAAACTTTGCTTCGCAGTTTTTCGCCCGATCTGATTCCTACGACCGTAACATAAGGCTCTTTTTGTGCAATCGTTGGCCGTCAAGTATGCTTACTTCCCCAAAGCTGAATAGCTGAATGCCCCCTGAAAGCACGATTCAACGTCCCAGACACCTTGACCACCACCATGTTGCACTTTGCAGAACTCCCATTGACACAGCCTGACCCGGCCTTTTCGCTCATCGCCGCCTTTGAAGCGGACCCAGCGGAGCAGAAAGTTGACCTATGCCCAGGCTTTTACCGGGACGAGAACGCGAAGCCATGGATTTTACCAGCGGTCGCACAGGCACGCACTTCTTTTGTTGAGTAGTTTTCTCTATACGTGGGTTGATTTTAGTCACAGGCCAAGGAGCGAGTCCACGCGGATTCAAAGATCAACCATGAGCACCTGCCCCTGACTAGCCATCCAGGTTTGGTGCGCGGCTCGCAAAAGCTGCTGTATGGCGCTGCTCGAGATGTCAGCCGGGTGGCTTCGCTTCAGACCGTGTCCGGTACGGGGGCCAACCGTATCGCCGCGCAGTTTCTTGCAAATAGGCTGAAGCCCAAGACGGCTTGGATCTCGGATCCTAGGTAGCTGGATCAATCACACGGAGATCTGGAAGGTCGCTGGACCAGACATTGAGCAGCATTTCTACCCTTATCACGATACGGAACAACATAACGTTGACTTCCGAGGAATGACGGAAACGTTTCGACAAAATGCAAGAAAGGGTGATGTAATCGTGCTGCACGCTTGCGCACACAACCCTACCGGGGCGGACCTCATGGCAGAACAATGGAAGATTGTCGCCGACATCTGCAAGCAACGTGGGTTGTTTGCCATCTTTGATGTGGCATAGTAAGTCTTCCTTTTAAACCCGCAAGAAGATGACGCGAAGGCTCACAAGGCAAAAGCCAAGGCTTTGCATCTGGCCATATAGCTCAAGACGCCTTCGGCATTACTGAGTTCTACGATAGAGGTAATCTTAGAGTTTGCCATTGCAGAGTCCTTTTCCAAGAACTTTGGCTTATATAGCGAGCGAGTTGGGATGGTTCATGTTATTATTGCCTAAGACGCTGAAACTGCATTAACATTACTCTATTGCTTATTCAAGTGTCTCGGGCGGAGATTACCTCTTATCCTTCGTACGGGGCGCGGATTGTAAACTAGTATTGCACCCCGATTAAATAAGTTAAATACAGCGTTCGTATTTGACTATTTGGCTCGCTGAAATCGACGTATTTATTTATTTAACTCTATTTGCAAATATTTAACTTATTTATTAGATAATAAAGCTCTTACAATAGTTAGGGACTTACCTATTACCTAGAATCGTTAGTATTAACGCCGTTAATACCCTAATATAGCCCTCCTAATTAAATAGCCCCTCGACGAAGCTAGTTATTAAGGTACTAAAGCTCTTCTAACGTCTCTAGAGCTATTCTAGCCCTCTATAATATTATCGTTAACTTTACGAGACTAAACGCCCTCTCGTAGTCTGCCGATATTATAGGTATTGCTAAGATATCGAGAGCGAGCTTATTAATAGTAGGATATATCTCTTAGCGCCCGTTCTACTAAGTAATAGGATCCTTAATACTAGACTCTTATAATAGATTAAGTTAAAGGTATCGATTAAGCTTAGAGTTAGATATTATAGCTCTCTAACGCCTACTCTATACTTAGTCGTTGAAATTTAATAAAAATATTATAGATTAAAGTATTCGGAGCTAGCTAAATCCGTTTTATTCTTAACTTTAGAGGTAATCTAATAAAGTAGAAGTAGAAGAATAGTAATACTAGTATTCCTATTAATAATATAAGCCTACGCGTATATTATAAACCTAGATAAGCTATTTAGGGCTCGATTACTATGCTTTAAGCTACTAGATACTAAGGCTAGGGTAGAGGATAATAGTAGCTATATAGAGAGGAGACTCTATAAGCTTTATATAGTATTAGTTAAGCTTCTACTACGTATTAGTAATAGAGAGACGGAAGTAATAGTATAAGTCTTCGCTAAGAGTATTAATATACTATAGGATATTAGTATATTTACTATAGATATAGTCTAGAAGTATTTAAATAGATAGAAGTAATAAATATTATTAATTCTACTACCTTTATATATACTAGCGAGACCTCGAAGACTCTTAGCTTCTCTACTATTAATTACTATTATCTATATTATCGAAGAACGTCTTCTACTCCTCTATTCTCTCGAGGATATACTCTATTCTAATAAGAACTTCCTAGAGCGTACTATAGCTCCCCTACTTACTCTATCCTTATATCCTTATTATTTATTAATAGAGAGGTTTAAGGGTAATATAGAGTTCCGTTAGGAGGCGCTAATCTTCGGGTTAGAGGTCGTCTTCGATAGGAACTCGCTTATATAGATCGACTTCGCCTATATTCTATATATGAAAGCTTTAGATATTGCCCTTCTTCTTTAGAGCTCGATTAAGTATAAAGTATATTAAATTCTATTAAGTATCGTTATTAAGTACTAACTTAAGTTCTATTACTATTTATTAATAAAGGAGAAAGTCTCCTTTTTAAGCTACCTCTACTATAATATATTAGAAGTACTAGCTTCGCTATAGAGAAGATCTTATTTACTAAACGATATTATAAAGCTTTCTAATAAGTCCTTTCTTCTAAAAGAGTTAAAGAACGCTATCGAGATTATCTATATTATTAAGAGACTAAGATACTTATTTAAAAGTCTTACTATTATTACTATATAAGAATACGCGACCGATAAGGTTTAAGATATAACTATAATAGCGTATCCGCTACTTAGTAATATCCTTATAGTATAGCTTAGGTTATAGAAGTTAGAAGAGGTTATAGGAATATATATCGTTTATTAATATATTATTAGATACTATAATACTAATAAGGTTAAAGATACCCTAATCTCTTATAACCTCTATAATAGTATTAGCTATAATATTACTTATATAAGTACTAAGTTACTCGTAGAGTATAAGAAGGTATTATTATAGTTATCTACGTTCGTTAATATAGTACGCAGATACTACGAGGATCGTAATTCGATTCGGAGAGGTCTAGTAGTCGTAGGAGAAGTAAATCTTCGGAAGAGATACTCGTAGCTCTGCCTATACCTATCTCTTCTTACTAACGAAGACGCTACTTAGTCTCTTTCGTAGACTATTCCGACTCTAGAGTAGATTATCGGATACTTAAGGATTTAGCTTCGAGAGTAATCGACGTATAAACGGGTTATTAAATACGTTAAACGCCTAGTTTATAGTAATAACGAAGCTAAGAGCGAGCTCTTTAAGTACCTCTAACTAAGCTCTTAGAATAGTAATAGAACGCTATTATAGAGGGAGAGGTATATTAGATAAGCTTAGAGAGGAGTCTTTAATAGAAGAATTCTCGAATATCCTATACTTCTTCCTAAAATAAATACCTATAGAGGTCGTAATAGAGGCCTTAAAGAGTATTAGATATCGTCTCTTATTATAGAGACTATAGACCTAGAAGCTATTACTAGTAGTATTTACTATATTAAATAGCTTAGTTATAAAGATCCTATAATCTCTAATCTAGCTTATATAGCCTCTAGAGCCCTTCCTTATAATAATCGCATCGAGAGTAAAGCGCCGGCCGTAGTAAATCGCTATAGGGAGGTCGGAATTAGACTACGTTATACGTAAAAGTTAGGTTCGAATTAAGTCTAGCAGACGCGCTCTAAAGACCGTTATAGATATATCGATAATAGTAGTAGTAGTAGTAATAGGTTTAATAGCGTAGGTAGTATCGTAGTAAATTTATAGGTAGGTAATATTATAGATAGTTCCGTTAGTAGAATTACTACTTTAGTAGGGGATTTACGCCTTAGTAATTTTTAGGGTAGGAGACTAAACTAGCTAATTAGTAGATTAATATATATAGGTCTTTTCCCCTATTAGTAATAGTAGTTAATAGCCTAATTAGTTAGGGTCTCTACTTTATTATAGAGGGTCTGGGTTCGATTCCTAGTATTAGCGTTTATATTACTTATTATAAACTTCTATTTATAATACGTAATATAAAGTTTTAATTAGCATAGTTACTCTTTTTTTATAAGTCTCGAGTCTCGATATCTATTTAAATATTTACTAAATATCTAAATATTATAAATCCATGTATTTAGCTATTTAACTATAGGAAAATGGGTTATTTATTTAGTTGTTTAATTATTTAACTTATTAGATTTGATCGGGGTGTATTACTGTTATAAACGAGATTCTAGGGGATCCAGCCCTTTACAAGCAGTTGCTGAAGGACTTGTTCACAATGAGCGATCGTATGAAATCTATGCGCAAGGAACTGTACGAAGGGCTTCAGCGGAGGACAGTCCGAGGGTCCTGGGAGCACCTGCTCTCAGACGTAAGTCTTAACATTTCATCGACTCTGGCATCGATTCTAACGAAACTTAGATTGGCATATTTTAAATGACAGGTCTTTCGCGAGCGCAAATTGTTGAACTCAGGTAGAAGCATCATATATATCTTCTTCCTTCCAGAAGGCTGTCCGTGACTGAGTGTAAGGTCCCTTTATCACTTCGTCGAGCTGTTCTGTTTTACTGACGCGTACACCAGTGACAAGCCACAATGTTGAGATTGTCGCTGCCGTGTTTCATGATATTCTTGGTTCGGCTTAGTAGGCTTGCGCTCAGTTTCTGAACACGCTATCACGGGAGGGGGGACGCAGTGCCGATTTCAGGACCATCTTAGATTCAAACCAACGTTGCTCAACCACATGTGCCCCCAAGTCTCTCGTAGTCGACTATTTCGATGGTCGCACTCCATTCTTTTCAATCAAAAACCCTTGAATGTCTCCCTGCCCTGCACAAGCAGGTACTTCTGGTGTTGCGCAGTATGAGATCTGACGGAAAGTCTTGCACACCGCATCTCAATATACCTTGAAGGTGTTCCCTGACATTGCCATCCCTCGGTAACTGCAAGCGAGCATTCCCGCCTAGCATTTGCAGGCACCGAACTAGATGTTAACCTAACTCGGGAACAGCTGATGGACCCCCGTCCCCAAAATAGAACGTCCAATTGCCGATTTGTTTCGGCCCATAGTCAGCATTGTATTCCATAAGCGGACAGAAGCCTCGTTGTGACTGGACCTTATCTCGACAGTGTGATGACGGCGACTCGGCGTGACGCGCCCAACGCCGAATCCGATCGGCAAAAGTCAGAGTACCGAATCAACCACTACCAAGTCATTCTTTATAGCGAGACTGGCGGAATAAAATATCGTTCTGGATTCATGAACTTGGACGGCCCTTGCACTCTGAAGTCGCTACAGCCAGTTTCATCTTCTATTCCGTGGTTAAATTCATAATTTCTCCGGCATCTTAGAATGGCAAGCAACATCATCGACCGTCTTTCAGCTCTGGACACCAACACGGTGTCCGATGCTCTCGATTTTCTTGGCCTCCCAGGCGCTACCTTTGGCATTCGGCCCCTTTAGGATTGCACCAAGATCGTTGGTCGTGCCAGCACCGTCAAAGTCGGCCCTAAGCTGCAAGACGCTCCTCCAGCGGTTCACCTCATATCCCTCGTGGTGGACGCTGTGACAACAAACGACCGCGTCCTTGTCATCGCTGGCGGCATCGAGGGCATCTCGTGTCGGGGAGATATCCTTGCCAATGCCGCCAAGGCGAAGAAAATCCGGGGTACGGCCATCGACGGTGTCAGCCGGGATATCCATGGAAGCCGAGATATTGGGTATCCTGTCTTTGGCCGCGGCGTGACCATGATCAGTACACGCAATCGCGTCGTGCAAGTGGACTCTGGAGCGCAGATCGAGGTTGCTGGCGTCAAGGTGGACGAGAACGATTATGTGATCTCCGACAACTGCGGAACAGTCTTCGTGCCGTCAAGTCGTATTGAGGAGGTGCTGCATCTGGGCGAACGTATCGACCGCCGCCAAAACGGTATGGTCAAGGAGGTTCAAGCTGGTCGCTCAGTGGCAAAGGTCATGCACGACAAGCAATTTGAAGCAGTCGCTCCAACGTCAGGCTCAAAGGCGGAGTCAGATGTTGCAAAAGCCAACGAGATTCCGAGCGGAAACCCCAAAGCGACGACCCTGGAAGATCAGGAGCTGGTGGCGTTGTTTGCCGACTCCGACACCCCCGGCGTCTCCGACGCTCTCGACAAACTAGGCATTCCAGGACAGGCGTTCGACATTATGCCCTTGGCCAACTATAAGAAGACGACGGTTGGGCCAGCCTTCACTGTGCGGTACGTTCCCGCCAGTGACCCGCCCGGTAGCGTTGGCGACTTTGTCGTCATTGACAACGGCGGCCGCACGAATTGTGCCGTTTGGGGAGACATCATGACGCAGTATGCCGGCTTGCGAGGTCTCACGGGCACGGTGATCGACGGCGTGTGTCGCGATGTTGATCGTGCCATCAGTGACAACTATCCAGTTTCACGGCCGGACGATGGATGAGGACGGGCAAAGACCGAGTGCAGGTTGGTGGTGTCAATGGGTCCATTGGCGTGGGCAAGGTCCGAGTGAGCCCTCGAGACATTGTCGTGGCTGACGCAAACGGTGTTGTCATCGTGCCGCGGGACCGAGCCAGAGAGGTCGCCGCCTTGACGAGGAGTATCGAGAAGAGCGAGCAAGGAATCAGGAAGATGATATCTGGGGGTTCTACGATTGCCGAGGCAAGGGAAACGCTTGGCTATCACACGCTGCAGCGCAAGTAACGGCAAAAAACCTCGGAGTATAGGAAGTTATTGAGACCTTTCTTCTTGTTTTCTTTTTTAGACTTGTTGAACTGTATCGTGATACAAGACTTTTTCAACCTTCTGGCACTCGCTATTTCCTCCTCAGTATCAGCTCGCCTACAACTCAAGTCAGGATTATCCTTTTCTCCCAGTGGAAAGTGAACTATCTGAAGTAAGGAAAGACAACAGGGCAGTATTTGACCAATATTGGAAAGACCTGGCAAGCATGAATGATTCAATCAGTCCGGCGTTTAGACCGTGTAGTAGCTCAGAGTTACGAGAAAAGCGACTAAACAGCAAGACACTGGAGGTGCCGTGATCGAACCTATCCTGAGGGGTTTCAAACCGCGCGTGAAATTATGACTCTGACTTGAGCATCATGTTATCGCCAGACACAGAGCAGATTATCTACCTGACCTGAACTTCGAAGACATCCTTCAACCCCACACTCCCGCCTCCCTCCCCACACAACCCTCGGCCGAACATTTCCTCCACAGAAAACTAATGCAGCTCATGCAACTGCCCCTTGTGATGGCCCCCCTCCAACCCCATCTCATGTACAACAGGCTGCTGATGACCCCCCTGCCCCGCAGCCACAAACGGCTGGCTCATCCGATTGACATCCTGCGGCTGCTGAAGCCCCTGTTGCCCCTCATAAACAGGCGACACAGGCGCCGCATATCCAGCCGAGAGAACGGGCGAGACGAGCCCGCTCTTCGCCCCTACGCTGCCATACGCATCGCCCTGAGGCGGCGGGCCTGGGTAGCCCTGCTGCTGATACTGCTGCATGGGCGACGTGGGGCCGTGATCTGCTGCTCCTGCTGCCGGCGTCACGTCGGCCTTTGACGAGGAGCGGCGACGCAGGAAGAAAACGCCGAGGACAAGGAGGACGATGACGGCGACGCCGCCTACTGTTCCGCCGACTATTGCGCCGATGGGGGTGGTGTTGCGCTTCTCTGGGACGGGGGGCGGGGATGTTGGGTCCGGGGTTGATGTGGACGATGGCGTGGATGGCTCAGAGGTCTGCGATGGGGATGCTGATGTGACGTCTTTGGTGGTACCTCCTGTGGCTTCGGGCTCGGACGTCAGAGTCGTCGTATCGAACGCGCGGTCTGTTTGCCCGTCGTAGGTGAACTCGACGCTCTGGATGGCCGCGACAGGCGTGGGGGCGCATCTGTAGTCCCGGACACCGCCGGGGAACGCATATGTGCGACAATATGGTGCCGAAGTGTCGGTGCTTGACGAGCGAGGGCGCGTCAGCATGCTGGTCTTGTCAACGCTTTTGTGGATATATGTGCTCACCAACGCAGGTAGAAGGAGTTGCTCTGGCAGACATCATCGCAGAATGCAGTGTCAGTGGCAGAGTCCCTCTCGAGGCACGTCAACCTCGCGGCATCCGACGCAACTCCGCAGAATATGGCATTGATGTTGTTTGGTTCCCAGCTGCAAGGGTTCCCATTGTCGCATGTGATGGCGTTCCCTGGAGAACCCGAGAGGAATCCGCAGGTGACGTCAGGGGCGACTGTGATGGTGAACTCCGAGGCCGTGCTTACGACTTGTCGTCGATCTGCTCCACGAATCTGTGGTGCTGGTGTTGCGTGAATTCTCCTGGCCTCGTCGTACGCAGAGATCAAGATCGGTGGAGCAGACGCGGCCGTTGCACACTCAACAAGGGCGACCAGCGCAATGGCTGCACTCGGCCAGGACATCTTGACTGGCATGAAGATGATGGAAGGTGTTCGAACGTTTTCTTGGAAATACCGGCAGACGATCAACGCGGCCTCCGGGAGCGAGCAAAGCAATCTTATTAAAGCGTGGGACAAAACCAGAAACCCACATGGCTGGTCTCGACTGCCCCTATTCGGAGACATCACGAGCGGCCCTGAGACCTGGCGTCGCTGAGCCCGGGTACTATTGAAGGCGTTTTGGTGGGATTGGACATGCTTCTTCCGTGGCTTGCAGCAGCTGAACGGGCCGTCAGTATTCCTAGAGCAGGTCAAAGGTTGAACACGGGCACTACCGTGGGCTAGCCGTGCCGCACCGACCTAGATTGCTCCACGGGTCAAAGTACCAGTATATCAGTTTTCTCGCTGACTGCCCAATGAAACGGGAGTATTGGCAAAGGCTGCACTCGTGTTGGAAGATCCAGCTTCGAATTTGTTGAGAACTTGAATAACTTGGACCGCAAATATCGAATGACATCCAATGTTCGTCATGTTAAGCCCTATTTATGACGCCAGAAGGATTGTGACCCGAGGGCTCCATGTCACGGACGTGTCGGCAAAAGTTGTGCCCGAGCTGAAGTTTATCGAGCGAGAAAGAGGATGCCGTGCTGTCATCACTAGAGCAGGGAGAGGAAGCGAGAAAAAGAAACCATCTACCGTCCTGCGGCTGATGGTGACACGGTGTCTCACCTGGCGTTGACGAGAGCTTGCACAGCTCGGCAGAGCTGTACAGTGGAGGGATAAAGCACGTGCATATCTAAGGTGGTCAGGGTCTCAGACCTGCGTTGTCTGAACACTTGTTTAACACCTTTTGGGTTGAGTTGTTGAAAATGAGAAACTGTGTGCATTTACACGTGAGAAAATGTTCGATATGGCTCGCGGCGCAGGGCATCCATCCCTCAGCTGGTACAAGTGGAGATATCATTCGAGAAATGGTCAAGAAACAACCAAAATTATCTTGGAGGCGATGCAGTAATCAATGCCATGTTGGCCCTCACGTTCCTATGATGTGTTGGGCCTTGCACGAAGTCACCCAATGCCGCCGTGCTGCCGCGGTTTTAAATATTGATACTTTAAGCACGCAATTCTACCAAAGCAACCCTAAAGCCGTAACAGAGCAAACACGCTGCCATGGACTGATCCATCATATCACATACCCGTGGCTTGCGCAGCGACTCAGCACCCACCGCCATCACCACCTCCACCTCCACCTCCACCACCACCGCCGTCGCCGCCTCCGCCTCCGCCTCCGCCTCCGCCTCCGCCATATCCACCACCACCATCACCCCCATAGGACCCGCCGCCTGCGGAGCCGTACCCGCTCGAATACTCGTGCTTCTTCGGGGTGTAGCTAAAATACGGCGGTCCCGTGTAAGCCGTCGACGCTTTCTTTGAAGACCAGCCGGTGTGCTTTTTGGGCCCCCGCATGGTGTAGTCAGGCTCTGATTTGGTGAGCTTGGCCTGGGGAGCTGGGTTCCTGGGCTCTTCGTTGAAGACCTCCCTGAACTGAGGCTCGCGTGCGGAGGCTGCAACAGGGGGCTGCTGCTTCTTGCGGCGGAAGATAGAGATGCACATTGTTGCTGGGGCTAGGGATGGATGCGCTGTGGAAGTGGCTTTGTGGCTGCGTCTTGGCTGGTAGTGCGGCTCGAGGTCCTGGTTTCTGGTGGAAAGTGGTGGTATGTTCGTAGTGTGATATAATAGTTTGGTTTGTGGGCGATGAGTGAGAAAGATGCTGATGCTGATGCTGATGCGGATGCTGATGCTGATGTTGATGCTGAGATTGATGGTGATGCTGAGATTGATGGTGATGCTGAGAATGATGGTGATTGAAGTCCCAAGAGGCTGCCTTTTGTACATTGCTGGTCTTCGCGACGACCTTATTCTAGCTATCAGCCTCGGGTGGAAGCACTTGCTCGACGAGGCATTCTTTGACGTGGGAATGCTCGCGAAGACCGGCAGAGCGGCATCTGCAAGCATCGTCGAAGGGATCTAGCGCGGCTCTAGAAAAGTTGTGGCTTGCCACAGCCAGCGAAGATTGGACATGTTGGGCGATCAGTGGACTCCGGCTATCGTTCGAGAGGTTGGGTTGCAGCAGTTCGCTGGTCACTTGACAAGGCGGAAAGCTGCGTTGTCGGTCCCTAGGCGATTCCCGATGCTGCCACCGGTCACGCTGGCAGTTGGGTGGATGCCCCGAAGGGCACTGCCAGTGTCCCAATACAGACCGAAAGTGCCTAGAAGAGACGCTGTCAGCCTGGGGCATGGGGCCTACTTGTGCGGGATATTCTGGTACCTGGAGCTTGTCGCTCAGCTGTGCCGGCTGTGCTGGATGTAAGCCGCGCGCTTGTCCTGTCTGGTCTGATTTACGCGAGAGCCACAGCCGTTTCTGCTCGGATCCGAAGTCGGACTGTGAACATTCATTGCCTCGTCGTCGTTAAACCATGAGAGGCCGACGCTGCGGCCAGTGACGGATGCTGTTGAGAGTTGGTCATCACCGCTCGCTGCAGGAATTTGATGACCCTTTGCGAGGTTGATTGAGGCTGAAGTTTGGCCCTAGCTTAGCTCTTCCAGTATCACGACCAAGGTGAGCAGGTGTCATTGACGATCGAAGTCAAAGTCGCATCTCGCAACTGCGGCATGTTCATGGTCGCGTGATGGGCAGGCGAGCACCCACAGTACTGACCTCAAAGCTCGGCCAGTTGTATGCCGAGGATGCCTCGCAGATTATTCAATGCCTTGATAGTAGTCTCCCTCGAGAAGACAGGCCTTCAGACATGTAGGCTCCCAAGCAGACGTCTACGCCTTTGTATGCCAGATGACCTCATCTCCTGCGACGATAGCCTCTGCATAGGTATGTTGCTGGCCTTCTCCACAGCCGTGAGCCGATGTCGAGGATGAAAAGCTCATTATCATCCAGCAGTGCTTGCTAGTCCCTTGAGCGCAAAAGGGATTGGGCACGCCAGGGAGCAACTGACCAAGGCTGCTCGCCAGTCTCGCCAGAGATATCCAACTGTCGACTTACAATGTATGGTGTGCGCACGTATGTCTTTGACACGAGATCGGATCGAGTCACGCTTGACACACCAGCTAAAACGAACAGAGAGATCCGGCAGAAGTGGTTGTACAGCTGCAACCCTGGTGACACCAACACAGGATTGGCATCATCGTCTGAGTGCCTCAGCACCTGGATACATATCGGGCTATCTGGTTAGGCAGACCGTGTCCTGACTGCGCCAAGGAAGACCGCAGGCTTTCCCATCATAGATGCATTCGAGCCTGGATATGTGACGGCTGTTGTCCTACTCTGGGGCAGCACTGAATGGGCAGTTGGTGGTGTAAAGCAAGTGAGAAGAGGGTGTGAAGCAAAGCAAGCAAGAAAGAGGCACCAGCCACTAATCGGATCATCCAGGGGCCGTGACCCCGCTGTGGCACGAAGCTGGGCGGTGTTCCCCTCCAAGGCGTCCCCTCCCCAAGCTCCTCCCTCCTCTCGCTTCTCCCTCTTGCTTCTCTAACCATCATCTCCAGAGGCAGCATAAGAACATTGGCTTCTGCATCTTGAAGCTTCTTGCTTTGGCGAATACAATCTTCCATCTTGATATCATGCCCACCATGAATCCAGCTTCCCCGACCGACGTTCCCGAGCCAATGACCTGCTCAGTCAATCTGAGTGCCCACGATCGCCGACTCAGCTAATAGCAGCTGCCGAAGTACTCACGTTCGTTCTCTCGCGACAACTGGCCCCTCACTTGCTGCGTCCAGCGACGAAGCAACGATGCGCGTCATCCCGCAGTCCGCAAGTCTCCAACCAAGATCGCGACGGTGCCTACGAAGCTTTCATCGGTGCCCACGTTGCGTCGTTCCAGCCGACCATTGGCCCTTCCGTCCATTGGAACGAAGTCCTGACTTGATGGCCAAGACGCCATGATGGAATCTCCACAAACAAGCGACCCGTCCGAGTGGATGCCGGGGTGTTAGTCTGATCTTTTGCTTCGACGATCATGTCGCACGTGGTTGGTGTTGCGTGTTACTGGTTCGTGCCTGGATGACGAAGGGGCCTCGCATTATTGGTGCTTACAAGCTTTAAGCTTCCTCTGTAAGCTTATGGCTCTTGATGACTGGCGGTGTCAAGCGTTGATTCGTTTTCAGGCATCATGTTGCCCGTTATCGTTGCGTCTATCGCGTTCCCAGTCGCTTCCTTCGCCCTCGGGGCAGCGAATGGACCTGGACGCCCGCTGACCTTCAGACGAGACGGCACCTTTCAGATCTCCATCCTGGACGACCTTCACTACGGAGAGGGTGAGCCAGGTCTTACATCTACGCGATTACCAAACCACTAACACCACCCAGCTGCCAGCTCCTACGGGCCAATCCAAGATGCTCTCACTACAAAGACAATTGCTGGCCTCCTCGCAGATGAGCCAGAGACCGACTTCGTCGTCATCAACGGCGACCTCATCTCCCGCGACAACGTCTTCTTCGATAACACAACCCACTACATCGACCAGATCGTCCAGCCTATTCTCGACCGCGACCTAACCTGGGCCACCCTCCACGACAATCACGATCCAGGCTTCAACCGCTCTGTTGAGGACATGCTCGCCCGCGAACACCACTGGCCCAACTCCCGCACCCGCTCCATGGTCCCGGACCCCCAACGCGTCGGCGCAACAAACTATTACCTTCCCGTCTACCCGGCCGACTGCCCCACGGGCTGCGGTTGCGCTCCTGACCTGCTCCTCTGGTTCTTCGACTCGCGCAGCGGCTTCGAGTATCAGAAGCTCTGCCCCGACGGAAAGCGCATCGCTCGTCCCAACTGGGTTGACACCAATGTGGTCGACTGGTTCGTCGCTGAGAATGAACGCATTGTCGCCAAGTTCAACAAGACGATTCCGTCATTGAGTTTCGTCCATATTCCCTTCGACGCGTTCCTCGCTGTCCAGTCTGGACCTGGGATCGACCCCCAGCGCCAACCGGGGATCAATGACATGGTCGTCACGGGCCAAGCGATCGGGTATTGCGCCGATGGCGTCAACAACGGCACGTGCGCATATGGCGGGCAGGATATCCCGTTCATGAAGGCCGTGTCCTCGACGCCCGGCATGATGGGGCTCTTCACTGCGCATCAGCACGGCGACTCGTGGTGTTACAAGTGGACGGCTGAGTCGCTGCCTGACTACCCTGCTCAGCCTGAGGGGGATGGGCTGAACATCTGCTTTGGCCAGCGGACGGGCTACGGTGGGAATGACAACTGGGAGAGGGGATCGCGGCAGTTGTTGGTGCGGCAGGACAAGCTGGCTCCCGGCGAGCTTGATACCTGGATTCGGCTCGAGTCGGGGGAGGTTGTGGGCGCCGTGTCGCTGAACGAAACGTACGGCCAGGATGTTTACCCCGCGTCACCCAATCGCGAAACGTTCTGCCTGGAGTGCAACAAGTGACAGGAACATACATTTACAAGCTGCGATGCCTGGGGGATATCGAAGTAGGGAAGTCAGTTCATCGGAATCGAGGAACTGTACACTAAGGAAACTGAAATAGCACGAGAAACAAACATCAATCCCTACAGCCCTTCCGCGACGCACCCAAGCCGACTGAGCACCCAGCCGGATTCTGCCACAAGCGCATGGCTATTCCATCGTTCTATCCAATACCACCGAAAAGTCCTCGTTTGACTGGAAGGATGCGTCAAGATGACCGTCGCTCATATCATCGCCCAAAAATTGCTGCCATTGCTCATCACTCCACTCTTCTGCCAACTGACCTTGGGTTGGTGGGCTCCCCAGCATAGGCTGTCGATGGTTATCACCACCCTGCGTGTCCGACCCACCGTAACCAGAATCCGGGTCGGATGGGATGGCCTGGAGCCAGCCGCCGTTGTTGACGGGTTGCGGGATCCGATAACCATCCAAGGCCTCGCGAAGTGACTCCCCGCTCAGCGGAGTAATCATCGTGTCCTGAGGATTGACAGTTTCGGGCTGTCCATTGTTGAAGTAGGAATCGGAGAGCTGTGCTTCAAGTGTCACCGGCTGTTGTTGAAACAGGCCCGCGACCTGGTCTATATCTAAACTCGCACCACTCCATGTTAGTGGCCCTGAGCAACCTGATGTGGATGGACGTGCGGCATGGAGTCCGGGGCGGGCCGACTTACACATCCTTGCAGACATGTCGAATCCCGGCCAAAGAGCATTGCATACAATCTTGTGTTGCGTCTCAAGGTCAATCGCTGTTTGGCCCTTTTTGCGAAAATCAAACTTGAAATACTTCTCGTCCTGCTCCCATGTCATGATCTCCGGCAGAGAGGTTTTCATCTCCACCTTTTCGCAATGTGGTCGGTCTTTCGTGAAGCGCTCGGCGGCTTGGTCTGACTCGATCCTCTTGCCGCATGTTGGGCAGTTGAGCCGCCGACTATGCTTCCGCTTGATGTGTTCCCTGGCTTGTATTTAGTGAAGGTTCGCAGCTTGTTGCGAAATAAGGCTTAATACCTCCATTTGCTCATGCAACTGTATCCCTTGTTCATACAGGCCAGTTCCTGATAGCCTGGTGAAGTCCCATACTGCACGGGGTTGTGGGCAGAGAAGGGGCACACCAGTTGCCGCGTTGGTGGGGGATCCGGCGCCGGCGCGGCGACTACATTGCTGTAGAGCTGTCGCAACTTGCTCCCGCCACTCGGAGCTGCGGTACTGAGCCTGTTCGCACCGGTTCTGCGGCGTCCATGGAGATCAGCCATGGTCGCGCTGTGCACAGGTGTTTCTCCTCCGACTCTGAAAGACCTCTTTGGGGATGGATCTGGTGATGATGTCGCAGATCTTGCGGCAGTTATTTTCGCGTGTCTGCCGTCTCTCTTGACCACCTTTTTCCCCTTCGATGTCTTTTTGCAATATCTCGTTCACTGCTGAAGCCTGTTGGGTGAGAAGCCAACTTCCTAGCATGAAAGACTGGGGAGACGATTCTCTGTTGCCGATGTCTTTCCGGTCCCTGTGGTGATGTTGGTGACCAGCAACGGAGGTATCTCGACGGTAGCTAGATGTACTTACTCGTCACTACACTCGCTCATTGCAAGCATGAAGAGGCAGAATGAAAGAGCTGGTATGAAGCCTTGAGGAGTCGAATACAGATATGGCAAATTTTTAAAGGAGAAAAGAGCTACGAATTGTTGTCCGTTCAACACTCAGGCGTTTTATAGATGCCAGTCCGCCCAGTTCACGACTGCGATTTTCAAGTTGGCTACTACTGGTCCGTCTTCAATCGAGTGACGCTCCTGGAGTCAGATGGATGTGGGTTAGCGTGCGGCATGACAGCATCCCATCCCACGTCCACCCTGCCTCTTTCATTCGTCATGGGTAGGACGCCCTCTACCTGTCCAGCTCCCAGTTTGGTGCTGTGCTTCTAGAAGCCGCAGTCCCTTTCCCATGCTTGGCACGTGGCTTTGCGCCCGAACGGCTCTGAAGGGCTGCCCAACTTCCGGGGCATGTCCCGCGGCCAGTCGGCAATCGGTTAGGCGGGTGCTCAGGGGCGGCCAAAGATCACGAAAAGACAAATCTGGAGGATTGGGAGATTTGCACCACAAGTCGGCATCCAGACACAACTCGTGGGTCGAAAGCAGAACTCTATCATCACAACTCATTAATCTAACTCTTGTCGAATCTGATAACAAAATTAGCGAGACCGCGAACGTCCAAATATTTCCCTGAATCAACACTATAGCCGTTCAACTCGGGACATTCGGGACATCCACTCGTCCTCCATTCGCCCCAACATTCACTGAAGAACCATCCTGCAACCCGCAGTCCTCCACGAAAGGTCGCGGAAAAGAGGGAAAATCACGGGCGCCATAGTACTGAATGAGGCGTATCGAACGTAGGTAGGCTTATGCTATGCAACCTAATCACTAAACGTCTTACAGTAAATAGAAGTAACCCTCGGGTGGCCATGGACGTCGCACATGGCACGAACAACGAACCACAAGGCATCAAGTTTGGTAAGTAGACGAATCAATTCCTCGCAAACCTAATGGCGTCGACAGCCAGTCGCCGTTGAGATACACAAAGAAGCCCATAAGTATCAAGCAAACGCCCTCCGAGAAAAATGGTGCCTACTTGGGCAATCCGACCGTGCTACCCGTCTTGGAAGCTCCGGCTATCTTCCCAGGCATGATTGTCGGACCCGATTGGCCACATGATGTCCTGGCCCTCGTTTGTCTCCAAGACGATAGCGGGATTGTACGTCACATATCCAGAGGCGTTAAGAGGAGGCATTTGTGGCAAGATGTCGCTGTCGAACGAAAACAGCAGAGCATTTCTTTCATGACGGTCCGAAGGCGGTTGGAACAAGTCTTCAGGCCCAAATGGTTCGGGGTCTGGGTACAAATCGAGACCTGGATTCATTTGAGACCGTCCTTCGAGGTTGTCATGTGTGTGCTCTTGGTCCTTCTGAATCAGGCTTTGATCCAGGCACTCGTCAAATTCGACAAAGACGCCAGAGTCGATGGCAGCTGAACGGGGAAGCTGATATTGACTCTCTGATACGCCAGGGGGGAATAGGTCATCCCCGCCATCTTCAAGCACCGAGGGCACGTTGCCGGGGACTCCGAAAACCTCGGGGTGGATCACTGCTTCGGAATTGAGATACATTCTCACGTTCTCGTCAGACTGTTCTTGGGAGATTGCAGAGTTGATTGGCCGTAGATTTTCTTGCCTGATGAAGTTTTCCAGCTCGCGAAAGGCTGCAGATTGATCCTGGTGCTGTTGATCCTGGTGCTGTTGATCCTGGTGCTGTTGATCCTGGTGCTGTTGATCCTGGCGCTGCTGATGGTACTGGGGCTGATGATGCTGATCCTGGGGCCGGTCCTGGTACTGGTGCTGTTCCTGGCCTGCTGGCGGCGCGAGAGGATTGCCCCCTATGAATGCAGTCAGCCATCTGCACCGCACCCCGTGGTGCCGTATCGGGCGGATCATACTCATGTCCAGCTTCAAGGCCGTCAGGCCCAACGCACTACAAATATCCTGATACTGCGCCGCGTACAGTTTGCGTTTGCTGGCCGAAGATGAGAGGCGGTAGTCAATGTTTTCGAAAGCGAGGTCCTGCTCTTCAGACATGACCTCTGGACGAGAGAGCCTTGTATCCTTCTGTTCTCTGCAGTTGAAATGCTTTGGGAGAAACGCGGGGTCCTCCTTCGTGCCGTTGCTGCGCGCGCCGCAGACCGCACAGTTGCGACGCCCGCTGTGATGCCGCTGTATATGTTCCCTGTGAGCTTGTCAGCCTCTCTCTCGCTCAAAGCCTGGAACTTGAGGGTTTTTTTTTTTGCCTCTGGCTCCCTACTTCATCTTTGTGATGTTTTTGAATCTGGTCCTCTCGCAAGAGATTTTCTTATCTGGATACCACTCCGGGTGGGAAGCACGAAAGCAGCAGATGAAGCCTTCGGTGTGGAGCGGCTCTGACGAAAGCGACGCCGGGGACGCGGCAGGTTCACTGCTGAGAATGAAACGAAAACCGCCGGGGGGCTCGAAGGCTCGGCTGGGTACCATGGCGATGGGTGGTGTGGGCGTTGTAGTTGGCGATCGGCCGGGGGCACCCCCGCCCCTGGAGGACCTGTCAGGGATCATCTGGAGTGGCGCCTGTTGGACAAGGATAGGTCGACGACGTGAATGACCGTCTCGCAGTGCTTTCGTCGCTGTGCCAAAGTTCTTGAGTGGTTCGAGACCGGATCAGGGGAGGGCGTATCTCTGTCGAGACCGTGATGCTTTTCGCTAATGGCTGATGACTGCTGGGTCAAGAGCCAGCTCCCAAGCATAAACGACGGGGGTGGTGGTGAGTCTGGCCGCAACACTGGTATGGCGGTGTGTGGTGATTCCCTGACCCCCTTGGTCAAGGCTGGCCTTGATAACGACTAGAAGGTATTGATGAACTGAAATGAGACTTACTGGTGGCGACAGTCGGTCATGGTTCAAAGAGCGAGGCGTGCCGCAACAGACTGACTTACTAGGATCCAGACGCAATGAAAATGATGAACAAGAAAGAAGGGAATGGTGCTTGGGCATCCGTACATCTGAGTTGATATGGAACGGCGTATATCGCAGCGACTTGTAAGGCCTCCTGTGAATGGTCCAGTATAATCGTTGAGGGACGTCCCGATTGAGGCCTGGTCCACCCACCCACCATCGATCTGGTCGTCGACCCCCGGATTTACGCTGTACGTATTGCTCCAGGGCACGCCGTCAGTTGCACGTGTCTGGCCGCCATCGGGCAGCATGGCTGGAAGCGTGAAGCTATCGTAGCTCGCATTGTAATATGCCTCATGTGTCATTCATATTGCGACACATCATGAGCGGTTCATGGTCATCATATGTTTTCTTGTGAAATACTATCAAAACAACGTCGCACCGCAATAACCTTCCAAGCAGTCTGCAAGACAACCGACGTTCGCTGGACGGTCAATGAGCTATAAGAGTCTCTGGCCTGCCCCGGACACTGTCACCTAAGTCTCGTGATACTGAGGATCTTCAAGCCACTCCGAAAAGATGACATTGTCGCCACCATTTGGCTCTACCTCTTCATCCAAACCAATCTCATCGTCGAGATCCATTGCATAATGCTCGGTTGGCACTGTATCTCCAGACACCACGGCTCCTCCCGAGTAAGAGGTCACGACACCGATCTCGTCAATCTTCTGCTGTATCTGCCGGGAATTCTGTCCGGGCTCGCGACCGCCGTTTCCCGCCCGTGACGGTGAGGTCGTACCAGGAATATTGGAACTCTGCTCATTGGAGGGGGCTCCCAAGGACCCGTAACCGGAATCAACTGTCCTGGTCTTCTGGGCGTATGGGGGATGTGCTTGGTACGCTGGAGGATGGGGAACTTGGCCGAGAGCCTGAACACGCTGCGAACGCACCGACTCGGTTCGCTCCTCCGCCACTCCAGGACGGCTGTTCGAACTGTTGGTCGATGCGTCTGCCGGGGAAGAGGAGGCGGTCGATGCTTGATTGGGACTGCTGGTGGCCGCCTTGCCCATTTCGGTGTCGCCGTCGCATCGCACTGGAGCTGCTGCCGACCCTGAAGTATCCATTGGTACTGCTTCACGTCAGAAGGTGGCCATTTACCTTGCAAGCCTGACGCACTTACATGATAGTATACATGGCATACCAGGCCACAGGGCCCTCCAGATGATTTCAAATTGATCTTTGAACGTGAGGCCAGCCGTGCTTATTCTTCTGGATCCATCAATCACCTCTTTCGTTCGAAAATCGAGATCGAAGTACGTTTGAACCTGGGCCATTGTCATGACGTGGGGATGCTTGGCCTCGTCGCGCACCCCTTTGCTCCGACAGCTTTTCCCAAGTGCGTGCTTAATGGTAAAGCCTTCGTCATTCCTATTTGTACGTCGGGCTCCGCAGCCGGAACAGTTGTTTCTGGGATCGTGGAATCGCTTGATATGGTCCCTTTGAGATGTCAGTCTGCAGTGCACGAGGTTGGATTGCGATCGGGATGAGACGCACCTTAGCTTGGAGCTCTCCGTGTAAGTCACTTTCGTGCAGCTGATTCTGTCTGACTGGTAGACGGCACAGCCCTCGTACCGGAACGCGAAAGGGCATGGCACCCGAAGCGCGACTTCGCCGTTTTCGGTTTTAGATTTCGTCAAATTTGTGAATTCCTCATCGCCTGCACGCGTGTTGGCGACATTGCCGATTGCACCTCTCCCGGGGCGGCTGTCGTTCAGCATGTCGAGTGCGGTGGGGTCAGTTCGTTGGTCGGTTCCTCAGGACTGTACAGAGACAGCTGAATAATGTCGATGATTCTCTGCGACTGTTCGGTGTACTTCTTCTTCTTGTCGATTGCTTTGTTCCCGCCCTCGTCCAGCAGGAGTCTCCCCTCTAACAATCGTTCGCTGACAGGTAAGGACTCTGCGGAGATGGCCCAGCTTCCCAACATGAAAGACCCCGTGGCGATAGGGAACTGTTTTGCGTCTGGTACGACAGAGGGCTCTTGACTGGCATGGACTCAGTCAGCGGGTGCCGGGGAGGGGCTTCGGGGTTGATCTCTCACGGGGTATCATTCCCAGTCATTTGGTCTTCAAGTCGAGATTTCGGGCAAGTCCACACGAAGGGAGTGGTGGGACGACACGAATCAAGAGTTGATGGATGACCGGGAAAGATGTATGAATAGAGATGAAGGTTTCCTCGGAATATACACCATCATCACAGCCTTTTTTATAGCTCTTCGGAAGATGCGCGGGCATCTGGCCCAAGGACACCACCATGGTGCGGCAAACTCCCGCCTCTCGAGATGACTGGATATTACTGGATCGTGAAATTTGGAGTCAATACACCAAATAGCGAGATTTAGCGCAATGACCTCACTCAGTACATCGGCCGACTGGTCCGGATGCCCTTCTCAGAGGTACCGGGTCAAGCTTCCACGACCCCCAACCGACATCGGGCATCAGCACCGCACAGCCGCGTGCTAAGACCAATTGCCGGAGGATGAGCATGACGATAGTGCAGGGCTGGGACGGGAACCACGGGCACATGCCAGCCTCATATTAGCACGGGATGATACGTCCCAGCTCGACTGCGATAGCTTCACGAGCCTTTTACTCCAGATAGGGGACAGTAGACATGTGGTTGCATCTGTGCATATCGAGTTACATGAATGAAGTCGCACAACAAAGCATCCCTGATCAGAGATGCAGCACCGTCCAACAATGGGGGAACGGGTAGCCGCATCCTCACTCGCGATGAATGGCTCCCTTCTCCTGATGCCCCATCTTCTGATGCCCCATCTCCTGATGCCCCTTCTCCTCATCCCCCAAAACCCTCTCACGCGCCGCCCCCCCAATCGTCTCCATGCCCGCCACCTCCCGAGCATCATCGTCATCCTCGACATCGAAGCTCCTCCGCAGGTGTTCGGGACCAAGGAACGTCAACACGATAACGTAGGCGAAAACGCACCCCATGAAAATGCAAATCACACGACCGTAATCATACCGCGTCTCGCCTTCTTCCGTCTCCGGCAAGGGAAAGTTCTCGCCGAGGCGCGACTCAATGGTCGAACTCGCGCTGGACGCAAGGTTGCCAAGCTGATACGCCGTGCCGACTACAAACGTGCGAAAGGCGCCGGGGCTCAGCTCCATGAGATGAATGGGGATGACACCCCAGGCGCCCTGGACGGCGAACTGCGTGAAGAAGGCGGCGGCCATGATGCGCGGGCTCGACACAAAGGTGTAAGGGTACAGCAGGGCGCCGCCCATGATGCAGCAGATTATGATGCTGAAGCGGCGGCCGACGATCTGGGAGCAGTAGCCGACTGTCGTGCCGCCTAGCATGGCGCCGAGGTTCGCGACGACCTGGGTGACGGTTACGAGGTCCGGGGAGAAGCCGTACTGGTTCTTTAGCATGGTGGGGTAGAGGTCCTGGGAGCCGTGGGACATGAAGTTGAAGCCGGCCATGAGGAGGACGAGGTAGCTGAGGACGGCCCAGTGACGGCGCAGGGCGACCTTGCCCTCCTGGAGGAAGGTTGAGGTGACGGACTGGTGCGGGCTGCCGTCGGCGGCCGAGGCGGCTTCGTGCTGGTGGGCTGCGTGCTCGCGAAGATGCTTGTGGGCGAGGAAGGTCTGGGTCTCGGGCAGGGTGAGACGCCAGATGATGAAGAGGACGGGTGGACAGGCGCCGAACCAGTAGAGGGGGCGCCAGCCGTGCGGGGTGGTGTCTACGAGAGCCCTGGCGAATGCAGCGGCCAAGAGGTAGCCAAAGGCGTACTGAGATGGGCATGTTAGCCAGGGCAGTGGACTTTTGGTGGTGGTGGTAGTGGGAAGCAGAAGCAATAAAGACTTACCCCTTGCTGAAGCATACCACTCATGAGACCGCGGGCCTCTTCGGGGACATCTTCCAGCGCTGTTGCAGCCGCATTGCCGTAGAGACCACCCATGGCGATGCCGAATAGTGCGCGACATGCGAGGAATTGCTGGTAGGTCTGACAAAAGCCGGTACCCTTGGATCATGGTCAGTAAGTAAATTCATTTTGCCATGATGGAGGTTGACTGGAAGTTGAGGCTGATTCCCTGCGTGCGCCACGAACGGACCAGGCGTTCCAGGGGCTCATTACAGGGCTGATCCCCCCCCCCCCCGGCAGCTAAAGGCCCCACGATGAATGGATCACCGGGTGCCCAGACTGGGGGGGAAGGGGGGGGGGGGGGGGGGGGTTGTCTTTTTGCTGCCCAACACGACCCAATTCTGTGGACTCGATCGATGATTGATTGATCGATGGATGGGAGGAATGACAACTCACCAGCTCGAGGACCACGAATAAAAGATTGTTGACAACAAACGGCCACTTGCGACCGTATCGATCGGCTGCAATACCGAAGATGATGGAGCCGACCGAACGGAACATGAGCACCAGAGTGATACCCCACGTAATGTCCGTCTTTGTCTTGTTGAACTCTTCCGCCAGTTGAGTGACGGTCAGGGAAACGGTGAAGAAGTCGAAGGCGTCCCAAGTCTGTCATTACGTCAGTTACCTAAGGTAGGTAGGCTTCTGGAATGCCGCCACTTTCGATGGTGACATGTCATCAGGGGAGGGAACAACACAGAGAACATACCCATGCTGCGAAGGCTACTCCGAAGAAAGCCCACTGCCGGCGATCAAGCATTCTCACAAGACGCCATGGGTTCGGTGCCGCCAGCATTGGTGGCTTCAATGTGCTGAACCTGGTGGCAAGGTATCGACCGGCAGACATGCCAGAGTGAGGTGTCTTGGACTCATCGATCCCGGGTTGCGGGTCGGGGTCCACGCCCATATTCTCATGTACTGCCATGTTGCGTTTCAATCTACGGACGTCACAAGAAGATGTCAAGTAAGAAGAGTAATCAGAGAAGCCTGGACCTGCTCTGCATCCCGACAGCTGGGTGGCAGACAGCTATCATATAGCTTCTCATTCTCTCCCCGCGGGGTTCGTGTTCCCACCCGCAGAGGTATGACTCGTTGTTATGATGCAAGGTCACGAGCCTGTGAGTGACAGCGACGGTCTTTTCCCGCGGTGGGCTCTAGAGCCGGCAGTCGTCCATCTGGTGCTGACGTCGACATGTCGCACCCGGCACTGAAGTTCCGAGATGGCGGCCGGCGGTGGGTCGTCTCAGACCCGGGGCCAGAAAAAGACCACACACTAGCACCTCTTCATCCCCAGAGAGAAGCAGAAAATATTAAGCTTCATCGGGCCTGGTGCGGGTTGCGGGAGCGCCAATCATGCTTATCGCTCTTTCAACACGCAATTGACTTTCCTTGACTTCCCTAGCACTGCGACTTGTCCCATCGTGTCACGGGAATAGGCCGTGTGCTGTGGCTTGCCCACGGCAGAAGCCTGTCGCGCTACGGATCAGACGGCAGATCTGCATCGGCTGGTCCGTGACATCACCGGCACGCCAAGCCGGCGCGTGGCCGGGTGGAGACTGGACTTCACCTTGCCCCCTTCCCACCTTTCCACCTTTCCATCGGAAACCCCCGCATTGAGACCCAAGTCAGCACTTGCACCTCCACGGATGCTCCGGCCTCTCTAGCGGGGAGGCGCGGGGGTAAACTGGAGGCTTTTTCTGGAACGTCGCCTCCGTGGATATACGACGTACGGGAAAGTCCGGGGGAATGCTTGGATCTGGCCTCGAAGGTTCCCGAGTAGGTGGATGCGCCATGTTGCGGTTAGGGATCTGATTCGCATCAAGGTGTGACTGAGAATAGCTGTACTACCTCGCACATGCGTTAGGGCCCCGGATCGCCAACCTTGAGTCGTGTGCTACACCCCAATCATCCCCCGGGAATTTCCAAGCGAGGAACTCCGACGTATAATGCTGTACTTTGGTATTATCTATGATCTTTGCCCTTGAAAAGCCTCTCACACAGGACTGCCATCTTTGCCCCTGAAAAGGCCCTCACAGAAATCCCGATCTATATTCACGCACACGTGGCATGCTTGTTGTAGCTCCGTGAGTCTCCTAGTGCCCGTGGGGGCCAGGGTTGACTTTGCGTCCTCAATCTCTACGGCGTTCTAGATGTCGATATCGCATCTTGTAGTTGACAGAGTTGCGGATGCACTGGACCCGATAAATTCTCGGACTCGAGTGTTTCCGGAGACATCAAAGCTGTAGCTTTTGCTGATGTGACCATCAAATATCGCAAATCGTAAAAGACTTTGTTGCAGTACTGCTGCGCCATTGGGAGGGGGACGGTTGGACCCGTAGAACCATCACCACGAAGTCCGATGAGTTTCCAGTGGCCTCTCGACGCCAAAGAATTTCGTGGCGCTGTTAAAACACATCCAGGGTTCGCCATCTGCCTACGGGCTGCTGGTGGATGCTGGGTTGATTTCGAGTTGGAGAACGAGACGTTGAAACGCATGTTGATGCAAGTCAGCCGGTCGATCAAGAGCTTAATTTATGACCGTCAGCCGCCGTAATTCGCGCCGAACCTCCGAGAAGTACCACTTCAACGTATTCTGCGGAGGAAATGATCAGTCTTGCGCACACCCTTCAACAGAACGTAAAGGATATGCGTTCACTTTCGCTCTAGGTTTTAATGTCAAAGGCGATCCTCTCACTGGCTTTCTGAAAGTTCGCGTCCTGCCCCTTACGTATTGCCAGACGGGCAAGACCAAAGGCGCCGGCGCCAAAAAGGAACATCAGATTGTGAAATAAGCATGAGTGTAAGCGTTGAAAGTGATGAAAATCTGCTTAATCATCTCTCGTTCTCCTTGCTGTGCACCGCGAAGAAACCGTCCGTGTGTTCATTCTCGTAAGGCTGGTGGGTGGGATTAATCATCCGTCTTACGCGACATCCACCCCTTTTTGACAAAAGCAAGCAATATTCTCAGCGAGTAGGAGATCGGACGACACAAGCCCGAGGGAACGATTGGCTTGACTCGGACAAGGGTGGCTGTCTACTCAAACTTTCAAAATAAGCTCTACAATGATCGGCGCCAAGTCTGCCTTGGCTACACGATCTCCCCTGTCATTCCTTGCAGCCCTATACTCTATAGGTCCTGGCGGCAGGCACAGCTTCTCACGCCAGTGCCAAATTAAACGGGCTGGGGATGCACGAGGAAGAATGCTTCAGGGCAGAGACATGGCAGGGCGTATGACGGGAGAAAGTTGCGCCTAGTTTGGGTCAGCAGCTCCACCAAGATGACCACGAAGTGTGCTTTCAGATGCAGAATCAATCTGGTGGCTTGGGACCAACCAGTCGGACGTTTGATCGTGTCGACTGCTATTGAAGGACCCTGCAATGATCTGCTATTGCCGTTGGGCCAGGTCCGAAAGTGCCACCCATGATCTTCTGCTTGAGGCTGGCCTCATGCGTCTGACCACGCCAGAGAGAGGAAAAATATGAAGGTTTCCTCGGCGCATCACCCCGTTGTCAACGGTTTCCTTGACATATAAACCCCGACTTCTGGTTTATAAAAGAGTGAAAACCCTTCCTTCGTTGCTCGTCCCTTTCTCTTTACCAATATCAAAGTTCTTGTCACTCCTATTATCTCATCTGATTCTTCAGGATCTCCATTTAATCATGCGGTGGTTCATCTTCATCGCAGGCCTCAACGGTTTCGCCGCCGCCAACAAAGTCCACATGAGCATGCAAAAGAACAGCCACACAAACCTTGCATCGCGAGGCTTCCCTCCAGCCCAGCTTCTCCAGATCCGACAATCAACCTGCGACACGCTCCAGACGGCGTGCGACTCCGGCTGCATGCCCACCGGCAGCGAATGCTGCGGCGTCGGCGACGGATCCTTCTGCAGCGACGACTACAACTGCGTCACGGGCGGATGCTGCCCGGTCGGGGAGTTCTGCACCGGTGACGCGACAGGCTGCGCAGACGACCAAGAACAGTGCGGCGATAAATGCATGCCTAAGGGGTCGGTTTGCTGCAGTGGCAGCGATACGTACTGTGATGCTGGCGAGACCTGCTCCAGCACAGGGTGCGTTGCTGGAGGTGATTCTGGAGACGACTCGTCCAGCGATTCTTCCAGCAGCTCGGATAACAAATGTCTTTCTTCCCAGGAGGATTGCGGTAGCGGATGTATGCCTGCCGGTGCCGTGTGCTGTGCAGGGACGAGTATCTACTGCAACGCGGGCGACACCTGTAACGACGGCATCTGCACTACTGGCATCGGCAACAGCCCTTCCTCAGACAGCTCAGACTCGACTGAGGATTCGTCTACGATTTGTCGTCGCAAGAAGGGTGGAAGCAGCGACGGAAGCGGCGCAGGCTCGGACGCCGACGCTGGTGGTGATGGCTGTGATGAAAGCCCTGGCAATTCGAACACTCCGTCTGGCTTGCTTTTTGGGCTCGTGGCTTTTGTGCCTCTAGTTATTTAGGCATAATATGAAATGTTTTTCTCAGCATGAAAACTATTCCAGTACCTACAACGCTTTGCTGGAAACATCATGAATTAGGTAATAACTTTGTGTTGTCGCCGATGAGCCCGGTGGTCTGGAATGTTTCATGTGACTCGTCATTCATGCTAGAAGCGCTTCCCAGTATCTTCCATAGTTACGAAAGCAAGCCCAACTCAAGTCGCGGCAAAATACTGAGAAATCTACGGGGCACACTCCTTCAAGCCCCCTCCCCCTAACAAACAAGCGATCTCCACGTGTGAACAAACCCTTTGAACAACCCCTACTGATACGCCCGCATAGCATCCTCATAGCCCGTTCCACCCTTGAGATCCTGCTCAAAAGATCGCTGCACCTCTAGTACATTCTTGATATGCACCATGCTGAGCGGCTCCTTCTTGTTCGTAGCTAGAGCCTGAGCGGTGCGGATCGTGTTCTTGATCTGTCGCCCATTCAGGTCGAACTTGGTCAGATGGTCGTAATCATCGTCAGTGAAGGCAGTCGCGCCAACCTTGTCAATGGCACGGGCGCGCTCGATGAAGATTTCAAAGATGGCACGCTTGGCCTTGACAGAGAGTTTGTCGTAGCGGAGGGCGACGTGGATGCGTGACTGGAATGCGTCGTCGAAAGTCTTCTTCAATTAGTGAAATGAACTACACAGGCAGTCATATGACTTACCTCAACGCGGTTTGTCGTCAAGAAGAGGATGCCCTGGAAGTACTCGAGCTGGCGCAGGAAGATGCTGACTAGGGCATTGCGATGGATGTCGTGCATGTTGCGCTTCTCAAGGAAGACGTCGGCCTCGTCAAGCAATAGGATTGCGCCCCAGGCGTGGCAAATGTCAAGGATCTTTTGAAGCTCGGTTTCTAGGAATCGCGAGTCGGTCCCTAGCTCGCCAGCCGACGCCATGTATAGCGGGCACTTCAGAAGTTCGCTGATACCCTCGGCAGTGAGTGTCTTGCCAGTGCCAGGAGGTCCATGCAGAACAGCTAGAAAACGTAAGACAACCGTAGTTCGAAAGCAAGCAAGATAGAGACGTACCGACGAGACCCTTGCCCTTGCCCTGTATGACATCGTCGATGCTTTCCACACCATGATATCTGTGAGTCTCGACGAGAGCCTTGACAATTGTCTTGGGCTTCTCCTGCAGGACAAGCGATTCGTACGCTTTCTCGTTCCACTGAATGTCTTTGACGCCGGAGACGCTGAACTCGAGCCACATCTTCTCACCAAAAGAGAACCCCAGAACGACAGGCGAAGCGAGAAGATACTCTTCGTCGGAGTATACTGCTTCCTGTTCATCAGACGGCACTCCCTCCGTTGGGATGTCCTTCCGCTCCACGGCATCAAGCTCCGGGATGGCCGGTTGCTCTTCCAAAAGCTCCTTTGGGACGTGCATGGCGTGTATTTGACCCTTCTCGTCCTTGTAAACCTTCTTGACATACTTCATCTTCTTGTCGCTGTCCGAGTCATCGTCACAGCCACCTTGCGAATCTGTCGCGTCAACGCACCCGCAGCCGGACTCTGCATCCTCGTCCTCGTCCTCTGCCTCCGAAAGGAGGTCGTGATCCTTGACACGAACCATCGGCACGGGATAGTTGGGATTGCAGCGACGGTGAATCGACGGGTCGACCATGATACGGCCGTTGACGTTGATCTTGATGGTGTTCTTCTTCTTCTTGTAGTATGCCATTCCCTCGTGGCACTTGTATTGAACACCACCAAGCTGGACAAACTTTTTGCCCCTGACAATGAGGCTCTCACGAACCTTCTGCTCATTCTTGTGATATTTCAATGGGTAGCAATTGAGGCTCGTAATCTTGCGAGCCCCGCGGAAGTCCGCAACCTCCTCTGCGAAACCCCCGTAGCCAAACTGCTTACCATCATACTCAAAGTACTACAGATCGTAAGCGTTTTGGATATCAAGTTGCAAGAGCCACGACTTACCTTGCCATCAATGAAGTAGAAGTCGCCCTTCACGAAGCTGCTGTGCTTTTCGGCGGCTTCTACCTTGAAGACACGAGGTTCGTCTTCTGAACCATATGTAGCGGTGTATGCGAGCGTGTTGGGTTTCCACAGGGCCCAAAGGAGGTCAAACGTAATGAGGCCGTTCTCGAGCATTGGATAGAGGCTCTTCTTGACCTGAGCATAGTCCTTGTCCAAGTACGCGAGCAGTACCTTGAGGTGACGTCGCTTTTCCTCATTACGCCTCTGATCCTTCTGCCGGGCCCGTTTGGTCGTACCGACCGTGTCAGCCCTCTTTAGCTTCTTTCCGTACTCGCGCAGGTCGTCAAGGTATCTAAGACGCGTCAATGGGAGGTCAAACTTTGATGCGGCCAACCTACAGAAACAGAAGATTGGGGTCAAGGCGTGGAGTGTTGTCCACCAAACTGACACCTTTGATATTGCCAACGACATCTTGGAGACACTCGCGTAAGAGCTTGCTCTTGACGTCCACTGTGGTCGACTTGTACTTCCCCTCAAAGTCGAACACGCGACGGATCTGCAGCACAAAGGCATCATATTGGGCATCGGAGCCTCCCTCGGCTGTGGACTGGAGCTTGAAGTTGTGTATGGTCGAGTCCCATACCTGGTCGACTCGTTTGTACTCGAGGCGAACAGGGGTCGCTGGCTCATTCTTGACTGCCTTTTTCTTTTTCTTCCCATCGGCTTCAGTCAGACCCAACGCCTTGGAAGCTGATGGGAGCTTGCCACCTCGTTTGGCAGAGCCGCCGCGTGCAGTGGGCAGGTTCCCGAGAGCGGGGCCACCACCAGGCACGGGCGGGTCGAAGAATGCCTGTCCAGATAGGGCGTTTCCATATCCTGGGGCGAGCTGAAGGGTGCCTGGCACCGAACGCTGGAGTGCCAGCACCTGGCTGACGGCAGCAGTGATGATCTGCAACTGACTGTCTGTCAGTCCTTGCGATGCCTCATCATCCTCCTCGTCATCGTCATCGTCGTCGTCATCGTTGATTTCATTATCGGAGCCAGACTCGGCAGCACTGAAGTCGGAGCTTGAATCTTTGGCTTTGGCTTTGGCTTTAGACTCCTTGTTGGTCTTTCGGGCGGGCTTCGTATACTTCTTCTTGGTCTTCACGTTGATGGGCTTGCGTATCCGAGTCTTGCGAGGCTCGTCCTCGTCCTCGTCAGAGCTGCTGGTCTCGTCCGAAGTAGAGGCATTGTCAACAGACAAGTCATGGTCTGAGTCAGAAGACGAAGATGAGTCTTCAACGATAGATGTCTTTTTTGGACCTTGCTTAGTCTTCTTCTTCTGTTTCTTGGAGTGCCCTTTGGCATCCTTCTTCTCCTTGCTGATTTTGGTGTTCTGGCCATTAGCAGGCACAGCGTCGCTCTTTAGATCGCTCTGAAGCTTCGTAGAAAGTGTCGAGCCCTGCGTCACTGTGTCGCTAGTGCTGGAAAGAGGGGCGCCTTCGAGGCGGTCCAACGACGATGATTCTTGAGATTCCATAGTGCTGGATGGCGTCTTGGAATTGTATTAGGTAAGGCCTTGGCCAAGCGCCAGTTTGCACAAGACGTATTCTTACCGAGGTGAGATCGATTCTCTCTCAATCGATCAGGCCTAGATGGGGATAACTGAGGAGGCCAACTTCGATGTATAGTGCTCAAGTAGGTACCGTTCAATCGAAAAAAGTGATTTCGAAGGGCAGCGAGCTCCGGTTCTTCGACGAGAATGTAGGAAGCAAGGAAGTGAGATGGACACGGGGAAATGAGGCTGCACTGGTCTTTCCTTTATAACTGCTGCGACTGCCGCCTGGAAGGCCGCCCTAGGCAGACAGGCAGGCAGGCAAGCCAGATGACAACAGACAGACCATGACTGGCGGCTAATAAAAGCAGCGAACCAACGGCATGAATGGCATACATGCAGGTAGCGAGTTGCAGCTGCGGTACGCCCCATTTCTGTGGTTGGGAAGGGATTGGGGTCCTGTCCAGCCTGGTGCATGTTGGTGATAGAGTTGGGGGAGAGCCGATCAAGAGACTTTAGTTGGCCAGTTTGGATGAGTCTCATCCTGGAAAGGCTGTCACCCACTCGAAGGTTTGTACGAATAGGGACACAGGTTGTGAGACGTCGATGCCGATACCAATGGCTGGCTGCCTGTTGCCTGATCCGACCAGATGAGCGACGTGCTTCGCGTCCGTATTAAGGCGAGGCCATGTAGGTCGGTAAGCTGACTTGATACCCCACCTCCCGATCTGTTCATGTCCAGTTTAATTGACCGAGATCTGGATCTGGCGCGGTCCGATGGAAAGTTGGCTCAAGTCCAACCCTAGGCGGCGAACGGGGCCGGGAAAACTGTGGCAAGGGCAAGTAGCATGTGACAAGTCTCGACCAGGTTGAAGGACGACAACGGACGAAGGTCTGTGGTGTGTGATTGCCGCCCCCGTGGTTTGCTCATTCATCCCACGTTGTGCTCGGCACGAAGCTAATGCGTGGCGTCTTGCGAACCGAGTGGTCGTCAGTAGCCTTCCTTGTGGATATTGAATGCGGCATGATAAACAGTCTGGGGTTCGATTGTTCAGCACACAGAACATCTTGGTGCCATTTGTGCGTCGCCGCCCACCCCTCCCCCCCCCTTTGCTTTTACTACTGCAGCGAGAACGATCCTTCTTGTGGCAATGCAGTAGCCCATTGCGTTGCCATCACACCGGCCTGAGAAACCCCTGACGACAAGCCTCCTTAGCGAGTTGCGAGAAGCGCCGGCGGGAGATGCATCACCTACAAACAACCCTTCATGGTGGTCCGACCAGGGCCCTTGGGGAGTCGTCTGTGGGATACGGTCTCAAGGTCAGATCTGTGTCACAGTAGCTGAGACATGCGGCAAGTAGCCGTCGTGGACGAACGTGAGGTAAGGGAGTAGTCGGCTCGCCCACCCCGTGCACCCAATCCGTGCATTGCCGCGTTTGCCCATTCATATCGAATGCTGGGTCAGAATGTTGTCTCGACGCCCGAGTCTCACTGGTGGTTCGGCGAGTGTGATTGCGACGAGTGCACCATGATACTGAAAGGGCCAACGAGGCGAAGCTTCCATGTCCTTGCTTCTGTTGCCTTTGTCGAGTCGTTGACATGATGCAGCGAGCATACTGGATGCAACTTGGAGGTCTAGGAACCACTTCGCCCTAGGCTTCCGACCGAACACCACCGTTTTCTCGCTCCTCGTACTTGAGAGGAAACGAGGCTTGCCACATCGCTGGCGGCCGCACAGCTCTCGTAGCCATTCCTGAATCTGCGATCGCTGGTATACTCTGTTTCCATGCGTGACATGGTGGATGATGTTGATGATCGATTACATGGATCGCTAGAAGAAAGGACATGACGGGCAGTTGATGTTGGAATGTGGTGGTTGGGTGGGGGAGGAGTAGTGGAGGAGGAAACAATTGATGAAGGGAGGAGGCACGGGAGAACCAGCTTCTCTCTGGTACGGTAAGCACAGACAGCGGGGCCCGGCGTCCATGCTAGTACCTAACAGGAGCTCTTTCTCCACGGCCAAGTGTTACTGCTGGCTGGTAAGTTTGCAAGCTTTGTTTTATTAGTGAGCTCAATCCACCAATCACCCCCTGTGGAAGCTGCCCATGCGGCTCGACGTCATTAGCAACTGATTCGGGTCAGAGCTCCTCGAGAAGCGCCTGCCAATCTGCACCTGCTTGAGCTACCCACCAGCAGTCAGGTAGCTAGCTCCAGGCCAACTCCCAGGTCTCGCATGCCTGGGCTTGTCCATTCAGCTGTCGTCGCTCCAGATTGTCTCTTCTCGTCTGCCGCTAGACCAAGAACCAACAAAATCAAGGCAGGTAAAACAGGTAAAGCTGGGCAGTGCAGAAGCTCTTGCAGATCGACTGAGCTGCTCGACAAAACTCGAGCCAAGCCCCCTCCGCAGGAACTCGCGACTCGTCCTAGACCTCTGCCCCAGCCAGACAGCTAAGCTCCGTCACGCGTGCCAATTGACGATAAGCTCCTTCTCCCTTGGCTCGGCACCACGACGACTGCCCTTCGCTCCGGCTGTCATTGATCACAACGACAACACTCGGCAAGAGCATCAGCTGTAACAGCATCCGAAGCAGTCATGCCCAGGAACAGGAACAGGTCTGGCTGGGTGTCGCGGCTCCTCGGTTGGGATCGTCATCCCGCCCATGACAGCGACGAGCACTCCGACTGGCACGAAGATCGCCGACGTCGTAAGTATCAGGCTCCTTTACACTGAACTGTTACGCCTTTCTTCATCTTCCTCCATTGCCTCATTGTATCATGTCCTTTGCGAACCTATTTTCATCCTCTTGCGCCCCCACCACCACATGCATCAGTCTAGTACCTCGCGCTTACAAGAGGGTCTACCACCCACGGTTAGTTCTTCCCCAGTACTCTGGCGAACAGGCCGAAGCGGCCATCTCCGCCCCCGATGTCACGAAGGTCGCTCTCAAACTGCGACACCTGATTGAGGCCGCCATCCCCTGCGAGCTCGACGAAGCCGATGTCACCAAAGCCCACAGCGGCATCATCACTACCAAGGTGATCAAAGCCGCCAAGGAGGCTGGCGGCACAGAGCACAGGTCATGCGTTGTGTTCAGTCTCCTGGTCTGCAAGCGCTGGTTCAAGCATCAGGCTCTCGTTGAGCTCTGGGATGCCGACATGCACCTCGTTCGCGCCACTGCCTGCGAGGTGATTGCTAAGAGGATGTAAGCATGCTCGCGAATGGCTCCTCGCGTGGACGGTTACTGACTCAATCTCAGCATCGAAGCTGAAGACGACCTCAACTACCTCCTCCACCAGGTCCTCCTCCACCGATACTCCATCATAATAGACGGCGAGGCCACCATCCCCGCCAACGTCATCGAGAAGGCCGTCGATCTCCACGCTGTCAGCGTCATTGGGTCTTCGGGTTACCAGAAGTGCATCTCGTACCTCTGGAAGGGCTGGCTGGTTCAAGACGAGGACGACCCCTCCACCTTTGTCGACTACAAGGACAAGGACAACATCGACTTCTTCGTCCACTTGGACCCCGACCGCATCCGTGTGCCCATGTTCCAGAATGCCACCCAGCTCATCATCTCGCTCATCTACCTCGTCTTGTACACAATCTCCGTCAACACGCCAAACCCCGGCGGCGAGCTCGATATTGCTGAGCTTCTGCTCTACGTCTTCACTGTTGGTTTCATCTGTGAAGAAATGACCAAGTTCTGGAAAGCTGGCCGTCATATTCTTGGGTTCTTGAACGCTTTTAACGGTGTGCTCTACTCGCTGGTCACCGTTTCCTTCATCATTCGCATAATTGCGCTCGCACACCCACTGAGAGATGATAAGGAGGACAACGATAACACCCGTCGGTACTACAACGAGCTAAGCTACAGCTTCCTTGCCTTCAGCGCCCCTCTGTTCTGGTCGCGTCTGTTGCTCTACCTCGACACGTTCCGGTTCTTCGGCGCCATGCTTGTGGTCCTCAAGGTCATGATGAAGGAGTCAATCATCTTCTTCGCCCTCCTGGCCGTTCTGATCATTGGCTTCTTGCAGGCATTCGTTGGACTTGATGCTGCGGAAGATATGGCCGTCGACGATTACGCTCTCATCTTCAAGGCCATGGCCAACGCCATTATGCAAAGCCCCGACATGGACGTCTTTGACGAGTTTTCACCCCCCTTTGGCACGATTCTGTACTACTTCTTCACGTTCATCGTCATGGTCATTCTGCTCAACATTCTCATCGCGCTGTACAACTCGGCGTACGAGGATATTTACCAGAATGCCAATGACGAGTTCCTCGCGCTCTTCGCCCAGAAGACGATGCAGTTCGTCCGTGCGCCTGACGAGAATGTGTACATTCCGCCCTTTAACCTCGTCGAAATGGTCGTCATTGCATTGGTCGGGTGGTGGATGCCTAAGGACCGCTTTGAGCGCCTGAATGACGTGGTCATGGCCACCTTCTACTCGCCGGTCCTTCTCATCGCCGCCTATGCAGAGACGCGCACCGCCAAGGAGATCCAGCGCAACCGCTCCAATGGCGAGGAAGACGACGACGTTGTGGAGGAGTGGGAGCAGATGGCGGGTGAACTGGACTTTGAAGCCGACGGCTGGGACAAGATCTGCGACAGCGCCAAGTCAAATGTCGAGGTCGAGCCGGCTGTCCAGGAGGTGAGGAAGCTGAAGGAGGAGATTGACGAGTTGAAGAAGCTTATCCTCGAGATCTCGAAGGCTGTCGGCGCAAATAAGGGAAATGGGGCGACTGACCTTGTTTCCTTTGATGGGGAGGGCTCGAAGGATGATGCCGCGAAGAAGCCCAAAGATGCCGCCGGCCCTAGCAGCTCGAGCGAAGTGGAGTGACGAGGTCTCCTTAAGCGAGCTTCAGTGTAGGGTGGCTGGCATCTCAGGAGTGTACAAAGGGGGCAGACATGGGGTTGGAGTGTTTCTGGATCCGGAAGGACATGGATCGCTGTCTCTAGGATGATGAATGATACGATTACGATTTTCTAGTCCGATTGCACATGCACACAACTATACACCAGGGAGATCACGGAGATGATGTGGAGGGGCTCTTCTTCTTTGCGTACCTAAGCATTAACGGCCTCGGTTTCTCACTGACAAGGGAGGGCTCCCAGATATTCAAAAGGGTGCCCAGACCTAGTGATTGAGGTTAGAGGTACCTGGGGCCATCGGCGACATGCCTTCCCGCCCGAAAAGCAGCTGGGTGAAGGATTAAAATCGAAAGTGTTGGGGTTGCCAAGGGGAGACAGAGCATAGTTCGGATGGAGGTGGCAGTCGAGTAGATTTTTTCTTCTTTACATCCCAGGCGTCTAACACGATGACCTGATTGCCGTGTGGTGATGCGTTGTTGCAGACGCTGCATGTTAGTTAGATGCTGGGTTTGGGGTTGATGACTGAGGGCCGTCTGAAATGTTGAGGCAAGTGCATGTGTGGCCTGGAAAGACCAAGCACTGGGATTGGGATCACGGAATACTTGACCAGAAGTGGATGACGGATTCGAACTGGAAAGTCTGGATCCCATCGATCGCTTGACGCCTTGCGCAATGGTTGGCTTCGCGACTGCAATCTCTCGGACGCGTCAATGAGAACGCGTCTGGAGGAGGAACCAAGCAGCTGTGGAAAGCATGCACCCGGACAGCGGACAACCTGGACAGCGGACAACCTGGACCCTCATGCACACCATCGGCATCGGCAGTGGCACGTGATTTTGTCACTGGTGGGTCAATCGCCTTGAGGGCTGGAGGGGGGACGTGAGAGCAGTGATGAGGGCAGGTTTCTGGGGAGATCAGAAGCAGCTAGCGTCAGGCTACCAACCAGACGGGCCCACCCTCTCGTGGGTCCGCTCGAGCTGGCAATTTTCCTTCAACCCTTTGATTTTTTTCGGACACCCGTCGCCCATCTCCAGCCTTGACGCTTCACCACCACGTCACCAGCCCACCATCACGCTACCTGCCTCGTGCATCAACACCAAATAAATCCACATACGATTGCTGCCACTGGCCAGCAAAAGAATCAACGACTCTCTCACGCTCCCCGCAAACTTTTTCGATCTCAGCCATCGTTTAGCAAGCAACAATACCCGGCCCTTACAAAGCTCTACCTATCTATCCCTAGGGTATAGCTACTACTTTCGCATCCGACCTGTCGCGACTTGCATCTGTCCCTGCATTCCTCCTGCTCGCCTCCCCAACGTGGCTTCAGGATTACCTCTACGAACCAAATCCATCCCACCCATCGCGTCGCCAGCATCCTTTGTCTGCCATCGCAACATCTTCGAGATTAGATATCGACTTTGATTTTCAAAACCGACATCACAATCATGCCTCTTCCTTCAAGCTTCGCCTCAGCCGCCGCAGGCCAAAATGCCAACCGTGACGCGAGAGCCGGTCGTGGTGATGGACGTGGAGGCGCCGCAGGTGATTGGTATGTGCCTTTCTTTCTTCAGTGCACTCTCTTCATCTCTCTTCGATGCCTTTCTGGACTTTTATCGTCCAGTTTTGCATCGCTCAAGCACCACCCACCACCCCTTGTCGTTTTGATGCATCATGCAATTCGATACAACCCCCTGTTCCATCCCCCCATTTCATTGTCACCCTGGTTTTTGCCTGCACTTCTCCAACGATGTAAGCTGATCTCCTCCCCTACAGGGCCCGAAGTGGTGGAAGAGCCAACGGTACTCTCACCTTCCGCCGATCCTCGACGACGCCAGGCCAGACTTCCCACAGCGCGACTCCCTCCGATCATGCTTTCCCCCAGACGCCTCTTGAGCCCACCACGCCTTCGGTCTCCGGTGTCGCCAGCTACGACTTTGCCTCACAACCTGCCCAGTACGCGAAGCAGTCCATCCTGGAACTCTTCCAAGACGCCGCGTCCCAGCAAGAATCCTCTGAAGTCCTCGAACCTGGCTGGGCTCCCGGCCATGTGAACGGTAATTCGTCACGTGGCTGGGGCAAGGCCAGCCATACGCACGCCAATCAGGATCCCAATTCTTGCTGGCTTCCGGCTGCCTCGAACGGTCCCAATTCTTCGCGTAATCTGTCTGTCGAGGAGAAGGAGGTGCGTTTGGCAGACCGGTCGCTAGTTCTGTCCCCACATGCTAACGTAATATCCCAGGCCTTTGCATCCGACGTCAACTCTCCCCTCAAACCACCGAACCAGCAGCAGAAGGATGGAGCCCAGCAAGGTGGCACCAATGGCCGGAAGACCTCTGTTTCTCACGGCAGCGGTCCCGGTTTTGGTGTGGCATCGCCGACCTCTGCCTCACGGCCGAGTACTCGGCGTCGCGAAACCACGGATTCAAACCCCTTCTCCACCGGAGGCATCTCGTCCCCAGCTACCGCGCGCTTCAACCGTGAGGATAGCGGTTTCTTATTCGGACGTAAGGGCGCCGAAACCAGGGACCAGGACCTAAGTGAGGAGGAAGGCGGCGCTCCCCCGAGTCGCGGAACTCCTCAGGGTAGGGGCGGCTTTGGGGGCCTGATGCGTAGCAACACTGCGGGCACCCCGATTGTTGGCACCAACATCAGTTCCCTGTGGGGTCAGTCCAACCAGCCACAGCCTTCGTCGGGTATGGGCAACTTTGGACAATTCGCTCTTCCTACGCCTACTGCGCTAGGTGGTGGTGCTCGTGGAGGCAGCCGTTTCGCCAACTTGATTCCTGGAAAAGAAGGAGCCGAGGACGCAGGCGGCGCCAAACAGGTCGAGACCCCAGGCAGCACCACCGATAGATCTTGGCGCTCTCGACCCCGGACGGACACTGACCCCTTCGGCGACGACAGCCTCTCTGGCAGCGCCGCCCTGGGTGGAGCCAAGGATACGAGCCCGCCTCCGATGCCAAACCCCGCAACGACCAACATGGGAGTCTTCGAAACCCCCGTCAAGGGTTCCACTGGCGATTTTGGCATGTCAGGACTGAACCTCGGGCAGCACGGCGAGCACGACCAGGGACCTGTCAGCCCTTCCGAGACCAACCCCTACCGAAGCCCGCCCGCGGAGCGTGGCGAGGACCACGACGAAGGCGACAAGCGCCACGGAGCTGGCATCGGTGCTGAGCAGCCTTCCAACTTCAGCACCTTGTCTCGTGGTTTCCCCGCCCATCCCTTCGCCGATGGTAGTGACCGCAGCCAGACTTCGAGCGCCGGCCCCAAAGGCTACCCTTCGCTATCGAATCTCACTGGCTGGCCTGCACCCAACCCCGTGGGCACTCCTGACCGCGAGCGGCAGGGTTTCCCGGGCGCTGCTTTCGGTAACTCGCTGTTCAACCCTATGGGTGGCGAGCTCCAGTCTCCTGGTCTTTCCAGCATCGGTGGGGGTGTCTTTGGCCCTCCTAGTGCTGGTGGCATCGGCGCCACTGGCTCCCTCGGCCGCAGCAAGCTTGGCTCCTTGTTCCCTGCTGCTATGCAGGCTCAGATGCAGGGCCATGAGCAGCACGAGAACCTGAGCGACTCTCTGCCCGATCTCCGCCAGAGCAATCCCTTGGGCGCCATCGGCAGGAACAACTTTACCCCCCACCGCGACACGGAGAGCCCTATGCGGTCCGGCCGCGGCGTCTTTGAGGATCTGTTCCCCTCGTCGGCCGACAGCCGAGCCCACAACGTCTTTGGCACTCCTGGTGAGATGCCTGGCGGTCCCCTGGGCGGTGGGCCTCAGTCCTTCACTCCCATCAACACCTCTACCTCCGACCTGCCGTCCAGCCAACAGCGCCAAATGGTTATGCCCGATCGTATGAGGTGGGTGTACCTCGACCCTCAGGGCCAAATCCAGGGTCCCTTTACTGGCCTTGAGATGAACGACTGGTACAAAGCAAACTTCTTCACCCCGGACCTTCGTGTCAAGAAGGTCGAGGACTCCGACTTTGAGCCTCTCGGCCAGCTCATCCGTCGCATCGGCAACTCCCGCGAGCCGTTCCTCGTTCCCCAAATCGGTGTGCCTCACGGACCTCCCTCTGCCAACGGCCCCTTCTCGCCGGCCACTCCCGGTGGCGTCGTTCCTCCTCTGAGCGGTCTCTTCCCCAGCTTTGGCCGCACTCTCACCGCCGAAGAGCAGAACAATCTTGAACGCCGTAAGCAGGAGGAGCAGTTTGCTATGGCTCAGCAGCGCGAAGTAATGATGCGTCAGCAGGCCATCACCAGGATCCAGCCAGGTGGTATTCAGGGCTCCCTGCACCATCATTCCAGCGCTCACAGTCTGCAGAGCCAGCCTAGCTTCGGTAGCATCGCCTCGCCGATCGGTGCTCCCCTCCAGCAGCCGCCTACCAGCAACATGGCTCCCGGATCTGGATACTACGACGGCGCCTCGCAGCAGCAGCAGCAGGGAAACGGCCAGGGCCCGGTCGGGGCCGGACAAGACCCCTTTCGTGAGGATGACATGCCGACCATGAACGCCAACCACAACGCCCAGCACCAGGGCAGCTTTTTCCCTCCGCAGCCCATTGGTGCCCCGGGAAACGACAACCACGTGCGCTCTAACTTGCCCGGCACGGAGCAGCTCGTCCAGGATGAAGAGGGCTTCCGGGAGCGCCTGAAAGAGTTTGAGGATCTCCGCGCTGAGCGCGATGCTGCCGAGCTGAAGGCGCAGGCTGACATTCCTCAGCAAAGCATCGAGGAGGACGAGACTGGCTCCCCTGTTGAACAGTCTTCTCGCCGTAAGCAGGAGGCCGAGCAGCAGGCCGACGAGCTGCAGCTGCTCTCGCTCACCCAGCAGGTCCAGAAGGCCCAGGCCGCTGCCGCCAAGTCGGCCACTTCTGGTCTGCCCATGCCTTTCCCGCCTCCTATCCCTCAGTCCGGCACCCCTCTTCCCGCTCCCACCGCCCAGAGGGTCCGTTCCGGTCTCCCCGAGCAGTACAGCCGCTCGCAGTCCGGCACGCCTGATACCTCTTCTGCGACCGAGCCCCCTCCCCTGGCGCCCTGGGCCAAGGAGTCGACTCCCGCGGAGCGCAAGGGCCCGAGCCTCAAGGAGATTCAAGAGATGGAAGCGCGCACCGCGGCCAAGGCTGAGGAGGCGGCTGCTCTCGCCCGCAAGCAAGCTCTCGAGATTGAGGCCGCTTCCCTCCGTGAGCGAGAGAAGGCCGCCGCCATTGCAACTGGCCTGCCCACCACGAGCACCTGGGGCAGCGGTTCGCCTGTTGCTGCTACCAGCCCCTGGACCAAGCCCGGTCCTGTCAAGGCCGCTCCCGGCCTCAACCTGACTGCCAAGCAGAAGACGCTGGCTGACATCCAGCGCGAGGAGGAGGTGCGCAAGGAGAAGGCCAGGGCTGCCGTCGCGCAGTCTGGCGCTGTTTCGGCTGCTGGCAAGCGCTACGCCGACCTTGCTCTTCGCACCGGAGGTGGCAACCCTCCCGGTCTGGCTCAGCAGGGTGCTCCCGGCGTCGCGATGCCGCCCCCTGGCCCTGGCTGGGCTACCGTGGGCGCCGGCGGCAAGGTCAAGACGCCGGGTGGCGTTAGCGTTGTGCAGTCCCCTGTCCGGTCGGTCAGCACGACCATCATCAAGCCCGTGTCGACTCCCAAACCTGTTGCGAAGCCTGTCGCCACCAGCGTTAACGTAGCGGCTGGCAAGACGGATGCGGCGATGGACGAGTTCAACAAGTGGCTGAACCGGGAGCTCACCCGGGGCGGCATTCATGGCGTTGACAGTAAGCAAAGCTGCAGTGCTCACCGTGGGATACTATGCTAACAATCGTGCAGTTGACACCTTTGCGGCCATGCTCGTCATTCTTCCGCTCGAGACATCTTTGATTGCGGACGCCATCTACGCGAACAGCAAGACTATGAATGGAGCTCACTTCGCGGAGGAGTTTGTGCGTCGCAAGAGACGCGCTGACCAGGGCATTGTCGAGAAACAGCCCACGTCGACCTGTGCCGAAAGCAAGACGACCGCGTCGAGCAGCGGGTGGAGCGAGGTGGCCAAGAAGAGCGGCGCCAAGGAGGCGAGCGCTGCGGCGGCTGAGCCCAACATGCAGGGTGCTGCGTTCAAGGTCGTGTCTGGACGCAAGAAGGGGGCCAAGAAATAGACAGCACAAGCACATGGTCGATGATGATGATGGGGATGAGGTTGACGATGCCTCAGCATGAGCAGAGTTGCTGCTTGTTTGGCTGAGATTGTGCTGGTGTGGAGGAAGCTGATGATCATGTGTCTTACGTGGTGGACTGAGCGTTGTGGCCGATGAGGAGCAGCGTCAAAAGCGTCAAAAGCGTCAACAGCACTAGCAGTGTAATTCTCTGTACCGAGTATGTCACAGTCAGTGTAGGGTAGCAATTACTGTAACAGTACATGGTGCACGGCAGTTACAATCCGAAGGTGATGGATGTCCCCTAGGGGACGTGATGTGATGCTGGTGGAGCACCGTGCAATCAAGGCGAGGGTCGGTGAAGGTGGTGCTTAGGTCAGCCGATTAAAAATCTGAGGAAAGTGCCCCGCCCCCACCATGGAACATCACATTTCGACTTGACTTTTTGGAGCAACTCATTGTCGACAGGTTATTGACATCATCCTCTCCTCGGCGAATCTCAGTTTGATCCGCCTCTAAACACGAAAATCAGATCCTTGATAACCAGAAACGCGTTCGGATAATTTTCAACCGCACGTTTCGGCATAATTCGACTTCCACGCTCTGCGGCGCAACGAAGGCGTGGCAGGCTTCTTCACCATCGCGGGGTCATTTCCAACTTCACCGTAGACAGGAGCCAATTTGCCGGCCATGGCCGACATCCAAGCACCAACATCCGCGCCAGAGGGCTTCGCCGCCAAAGTCGCAGCAGGATGCTACATTGACGTCCTGTCTTCTGAGCCGGCAAAGACTCTCATCCAAGCCTTCACCCAGTCACTCAAGACCCCCAAGTCTCAACCTCAACCACAGACAGACGCCGACCAGCAGGAATCCCTTACCATCGCCCTCGCAGCCTTCAACGCCTTCCTGCAGACAAATGTTACAGGACCCGTTCTTGAAAACTCCAGGCCTGTGACGGACCTCTTCGTCGCCGGCCATGAAGACGTCAAGACGCTGCGTAGGGCATGCCTTACCGAGCTCGAGGTGGACGGCGTGGCTCCCTATGCTCACATCCCTCACATTGAGCTCTTCGCCTTTGCGAGACGCGTCATTTCGGCATCTACCATGTCCGAGACGGAACCTCTCGTCCTCGACGCCGCGAGGATATCTCTCTCCTGGCTGCGCCTGCGCGTCGCGGTCTGGCACTACCGTCTCCTCGCCCAGCCGTCTCTGTCCGGCTCATCGTTCGCCAAGACGTCGCAGTGGATCGACGTCCCTTCCCTCGCAGAGAAGGTCACAGCCTCGCTCGAGAGAGTGCGAGGCCAGCTCTTCGATGATGGTGATGTCTGGTCGCTTTCCGACGTTGTGACGTGGGCGCGCGAGGACAAGGTGCAGTTCCTGCTCGAGGCGGCGAACATCTGGATCATGCTCGGGCGCGACGACAAGGCGCGCGAGTTCCTCAACGAGGCGACCAAGCTCAACAGGTTTCAGTTCGCGCTTTCTGGTGCGCTGGGAAAGAGGACAAGGTTTCAGGAGAAGAGCATCAGTCAGCTTGTCGTGCTGGCTCGGAGCGCGTCGGACGAGACTGAGGCGAAGCCTGACGAGGAGGCTGATACTGAGGTGAAGCCTGACGCTCTGGCGCTCAATGACGATACGCTTCTTGAGAAGATTGACTTCTCGGAGGGGCGGGATGGGGATGCTGCGCAGGCTGCGAGCTTGCCTGCTGCCTTGGTGGATATCAAGCCCGATGAGCAGCCGCAGTTGGCGCCGCTGGACCAGATCATCCTGCTGACGGAGGCGACGCTCAAGGACTCGTTCTCGCCGGCCGACACGCTGACTTCCGAGGAGGTCCTGCCGTATGCCGTGCGTGTCGTCTCGGATAAGTCGACCAACTGGCAGATCTACACACAGGCGCTGCTCGTGCGGTCAAGAATTGAGATGCATAGGAGTCGCACGATCGAGCGTGGTGTGCTGCAGATGCAAGCTGTCGTTGATCAGGTTGTCGTCGACACGGAGCAGGCTCCTGAAGCCAATGCTGAAGAGAACAAGGACGATCAAAATGTGCCCGCCATCGCCGTCACGGCCCCTGACCAAGCACCTGAGCCCGAGGCCGACAAGCCGACGACTTTCTTCCGCGCCGCCGAAGGCACAGACTCAGCCCCTGCCCATGTCCGCCTGCAGTACATCCACGCCCTGGCCTCTCCGCCTCGCTGGCACCTCGAGTCTGAGCTCGCCTACTCCTGGGCCCACGTCGGCTCTCTCCTCTCCGCCCTCGAGATCTTCAAGCGCCTCCGACTCTGGGCCGAAGTCGCCCTCTGCCTAGCTACCGCAGCCGCCGTTTCCCAAAACGACGAGTCTGGACGCGGGAGCGGCGGAGATGAAAAGGCCAAGGGCATCATGCGCTGGCGCCTTTTCCATGCAACCGGCACCACGGGACCCGTCGACCCCGACGCGGAGGAACTCCCTGATGAAGTCGTGCACCTGACGCCCGCACACTTCTCCGGCCCCGAACGCAACCCTCCTGTCGCCAACGCCCCGCGTCTCTTCTGCATTCTCGGCGACCTCGAGCAGGACCCGGCCCACTACCTGCGCGCCTGGGAGATCTCTAACCACCGCTTCGCCCGCGCACAGAAATCCCTCGGCGAATACTACCTCTCCCAAAAAGACCTTCCCGCCGCCCGTGAAGCTTACAGCCTCGCCGTCGGGTCCAACCGTCTCAGCCCCGAGTTGTGGTCTCGCCTCGGCGACATCGACCTCCGCCTCGGCCGCCCGGGCGACGCCGCCGAAGCTTACCGCCGCGCCATCGCTGCAGCAGGCGACCCCATCGGCGGCGAAGACGCCCGCACTTGGAGCAACCTCGGCTCAGCCCTGTGGTCCCAGTATGTCCAGACCATCGACGACCTGCGCGCCGAGCTCAAGGACGCCAAGCTTGATGACAAGCCCGCTGTCACCGCTACCCCAGCCGACGACGAAGAAGGCGACGTCGCCCCCGCAAAGAACGAGAGGAAAAGCCAGGACCCAGAAGCCATTCTCTCCCAGTCCCTAGCAGCCTACAAGCGCGGCGCGACCCTATCACAAGATAACTGGCGCATCTGGGACAACGTCCTCACCCTCGCCACACGCTCCCACCCCCCCGCCTACGCCGACATTCTCCACGCCCTGCGCGCCCTCGTGCGCATCCGCGCCTCCGAGACAGCACTGGACTCCGCCGTCCTGCGCGCCCTAGTGCAAGATGCCATCATCTCGCAGCCAAAGCAGGACGATACCGGTAGCGGCATTTACGAACCTGCGCGCGGCACTCTGGCTAGGGCGATCACGTTGTTCCTCGAGGATGCTGTTGTTCCGCTTGTCACGACGAGATCTGAGCTTTGGGAGATCGTCGCGAGGATCAGGGCTTGGAGGAGGGATTACAAGGGTGCCGTTGATGCGGCGGAGAAGGGGTGGAGGACTGCCATGGGGAGTGCGTCTGCGCTTGGTGCCAGTGATGGTGGGACGACGAAGAGCTGGCTTGAGGATGAGGAGGCTTGGGGGGAGGTTGTTTCTCGGACGGACGAGCTTGTGGGCGTGTTGGAGAACTACGGAAGTATGGCTGAGGGGGTTGGGGAGAAGTGGAGGGGCAAGGCTAGGAGTGCGGTGAGGAGCGTCATGGGCAAGGCGAAGGCTGGGTGGGAGGGGAGTGAAGGGTGGAAGGTGCTTGAGAGGTTGATGGAGGGGTTGGCTTAGGTTTTGGGGCATGGGGGTTAAGGGAACAGTAATGAAGCATTGAGATGGAGTCGAAAATGTGTTGCATGGATAGAGGTTTTGAATGAGGCTGCTCTCGCGGTCATGGTATGCTTGTGTTTTTCTGCTTTCTTTACTATGGTGACTTGCCGTGATATTAATCTCTTGTCAGTGCGTTCACCTGGAAGTCATGTGTCGGAATCACATATATTTCAATGGCTTTTTGACACGGCTTTTCTTTAAAGGGCTAGGAAAACCATGATTTGGCATTTCATATGATGAAGAAGTCATCGGTCTCAAGTAAGAAACATCAGCTACAACAAGTGAAAACGAAAGAAAACAAGCCAAGCATCTCAACAACTATGTAATCAGGTGTCCTCGTCTCCTCCGGCAATCTCCTCTGCGCCCCTCTTCCTCCCCCCTCCCAACCCACCATGTTTCCTCTTCCCCTCTTCAATGTTTGCTTTATACCGATAGAGATCATCATCATACCTCCACCTAGCTCTTGAAGTCTCGTCCATCGCCACCACAGGCCTCCGCGCCTTGGTCGTCCTGCCCTCTTTCGGCAACTCGCCACTGTCTTTCCACTCATTGTAAGCCCTCACCGCCGCCGGACGTCCGCTGAAGCCACCCTTATACTCCCATGGCAGCGTTTCCCCGGTCGTTACAGGTGGCATCATCGGAGGGGGCTCTTCCGAAGGCTTGCTCTCACCCTTCCAAATGTTGTACGCATTGACGGCCTCGGGTCGAGAGGTGAAGCCGCTCATGTACGTCCATGGAAGAGTTTCGCCTGTACGGACACTCGCCGACTTGCCGAGGTTCGCCTTTGGTGACATTTGCGATGAAGTCATCGTCTTGCCAAGAATTTTCTTCGGCGATGGCGGGATGTTGGGTGCCCTCCGCCGCCTCTCAACCTGAACCGGAGGAGTGGGATCCGCGGTCTCGGGTATTCGGGCGACATCAGTCGGAACCTCCGAGGCATGTGACGACTCTGAAGACTCCGACAAACGTTGACGCTTCTTCGCCCGCAGATTCTTCACGTTGCTGGCAGCCCTCTTCACAAATGAGACCACTCCCTCCATCCTCACCATATTCGCGCCGTAGATATCATCATCTTCCCCCGTGAACATTCTGTCATCTTCCATCTGCTGGTCTTCATCCACCGTCGACTCATCCGGAAGCTGCGTATTCATCTGATCGCTTCCTTCCGGAAGCCGCACAGCTTCCAACTCCCGCATGAGAAACCCCAAGGGATCAGCCCGCACCATATCCGGCCTCTCTTGAGAAGCCCTGTCGAGGAACCTGTCGCGTAGTACAGCAATAATCTCGTCGGTCTCCAGGTGCCCTAATCGACCTCTTTCCTCCCAGTCCACCACCTCGGCTTCCGCCTCCTTCAAAAGTTCTTTCCAGTGGATTTGAATACGCTTTCTCGGGGGGCCATCCGTTGGCTGAAACCGTGCGCCCGGAACTGGACGATCAACGCCGTTCTTGTCGCACAGCATTAGGAAGATGTTATTCTTGGATCGGTCTCGTTCCTGCCTGTTGGCGAACTCGAATGGCCCATGAGGATCAATGGTCTCGTCTTTGAGAAGCACACGAAGCTTCTCAAGCTCTTCCACTCCCTTCATGTACATGCCGAAATAGTTCTCATGGATCTTTTCCACCTTGTTCCCCACCGACCAATTTTGGATGACATTTTCGGTTGTGGAAGAGACGGACGGCCCGGTTGTGGTCGGGGGAACCGGAAGCGAAGGTGAAGGCCGCGGCGGAGAGGAAGGCCGAGGCCGAGGCCGACGCGGAGGCGGAGGCGGGCGTCGTACAATGCCACTGAGGTCGAGCGCCTTGCCCTTCATGTCCTTGCTGATATCGGGCCCTTTGCCCTTCTCTTCTTTCCGGGTGTCAAGTTCTTTCTCCCTGGTGGCCTTCTCCTTCTTTTTCTCATCTTCTTCCATCTCTTCATTACGCTTCTTCTCCCGCTCGATTGCCATCTGCGTCAACCTGTCCAGCGAGGGTCGACTCTGGTTCTCCCGCGCATCCTTCCACAGCGACATCTTCTCGCGGTCTTCGTCAATTTGAAGCATCGTGCGCTGCAACATGGCCACCTCCGCGGGCCCCATCGGCCGAGTCGTCGCGGCGGCGATACGCGGTGCAGGCGCCTGCTCGCGGTAGAGGACCTCGTCGACCTCGCGCTGGCGCCTCTCGCGCCCGCTGAGCCAGCCTTTAGCCGGAGGGAGGTTCTCGCGAGGTAGTTCCACGTATGGCGGCCGCGCAGGGGCCGTGGGAGACGGAGTTCTGGGCAGGGGCCGGGAATCTCGGGTTGGGGTTCGGGGGCTTTCCCGCTCGTTGGAGGGACCAGCCCGACTGATCTCGGGAGTTGAGTCACTCGATGAGCTGGCTTGCGCAAAAGTCATGCGCAATGCTTCGACTTGGGCACGCAGTTCGTTGATTCGGGCCTCGAGATCGACGCCCCTGACTCCTTCTGTGATGACATCCACGTTATCTCGTACGATCCCACGACTCTCTCTTTCGTCACGAATATCCAGTGGATCGAAGTCGGAAGGAGGGATTATGGTTCCAGGGGGTAGCACCATCTTCTTGTTTACCAATTCATGCCCCTTGCTCCCCGATGACCAGGGGTCTTGGGGCTCGTTCGGGGGATCATCTGACTGCTCATCGCCATCCCCGTTGTCAGGGTGGAAGCCGAACCGAGCCATCATCGCACTCCCCCACATGCCGACATTGCCGGCAGGGTCATCCGCCGGGGGGTTGAAATACCGCACAAAGCTGTTGTCCGACGCATCACTGTTCTCAGAACCCCTTCTTTGCTTCTTGATCGGTGCGATGATGTCCGGCTCGGCCTCGGCTTGCTCTTCGTCTTGACGCTTTCTCTTGTTAGCCTGGGGATTAGTAACATTGGTGATTTTCTTCAAGGTTTGATCGGGATTATCTGTGGACGATCAGCTGGATTTTCTGCGTTCTCCTGAACCTGCAACTCACGATCTGGGAGTCTCGGGTCCCAGTCCTCGAACTCGTCAGGATCTTCGGTTATTTCATCGACCAGTTGCGCAATCACCGCGAATTCAAAAGTCTCGATCACCCAGCTTCGGGTTCCCTCATCCTCGATAACACCACCAAGCCAAGGCCTCAGCTTGGCCTGCTCCTCCTCGAGACCATACCTCATAACGTCTAGAAAGTCAGTCTCATCCAAAAAAGCCCGAGGCTGATCACTTACTCGTCACGTCGTACACCCAATTATTCGCAGCAACATACGACAAGGTAATCGTCCACTCGTTCAATCTCTCACCGTTAAATTCCGTCAACTTTTCGGGCAGAATCTGTGCCAGCCCCACGAACGGCGGGTTGTATAACTTGTGCGTAATGAGCTCTTTCATGACCTTCATCTCCGTAATCATGGCCATCTTGTTAAGGCCCCATACGTGCTGATTCATGAACAAGCCGTGGCCATCGATCTCCCATGGGAGGTGGGCGTCATGAAGCGCCGCAAGGGTGTCGCCCGAAAGAGTATTCTTGATCCCTGCCCCGGAAGTGTCAGCATCTTGGACCAAAACATGGCAGTATGTGGTCACGAACATTCTGGCTGGAAGCCAATGAGGGTGTCGTGATGCGCGAACGTGTGAGGCGGCACCCTGTCATCGGGGTCATGTTCAGGGACGATGCGGCCGATGCGGACGTGCTCAATGGCACTGAGCATGGGAAGATACATATGATTCTTCCTGAAAGCGTATGTTGCATCCTTGCCAATGTAAGGCGCCACGAGTTCGATGCCTGCGGGATGTAGGCGTGCCCATTCTGTCGCCCGATCAGTATGCATTCATTCGCCAGGGTTATGTTGATGGAACGAGACGTTCTCCTGACACCTACCTGTTACATCATACACATTGTTCCAAATGATGATGTACGCGCCAAGAGGACATTCCTTGTTCAGATATCGATGCGCCGCCACCTCGCGCCGAGTGTAAACGTTAAAGGGGCGGTTGACGGGTATCTCCCCGCTCCAGACTGTGCCGATTCGGTTTGGCCAGAGATCTCCCTTCACTTCCGAGAGGTCATACTGGCTAAGAAGGATTTCGTGCGCCGGGCTGCCACCAGGCACACTTCTCAAAAGTTGGTGCAGAGGGGTTTCTCCTTCTTCCGTGACATACGGCGAGGTCCAATCTGTCAAGAGTCAGGTATTTGGCATTTCAGGCGTGGGAAGCGCGAAAACCCACTGGTTATGTCAAAGATGTCTTCCCCCAACACGATCCAAAACGGCTGGTCATCTTGCCCGTCGCGCAAACTCACCTCGTAGGATCGATATTCCGGTATGTATCGTCCAAGTTGCGCATCCCGATTCTCCCGCCCCCTGTTGTGCGAAATGTGCAGGTTGATCAGAGCATCTCCGTGAATCATGGGAATCGGCCACTGCCGTCGCACCCACCGATGATATCTCAAGTACATATCGTCTCCCTCCGGCGGCTCAATATCCCGCCAGTCATACACAATGTAGGCCGTGCGGCGCTCAATGATGCACACCTCTCTGCCGCCACCGCTGTTCTGCGCCTTGATGTCCGCCGCCGTCCACTGACGCATAGAACGGTGTCGGTCCTCAAGCGGCTCGTTCGTGATGACCATTTGCGCCCAAGAGGGCAGGCTTTCGTCGACTGGGTCCGGATCCGGGTCTTGGCCCCAGACCGGGCGATAATGTTCGACTATCTCGTAGAGACAAGACTTTTGCGACGAACGGGTGTAGTCGGGCATGGTGAAGTTGAGGTTGAGCCACAAGCCCTCCCTGTTGGGCAGGGGGTTGGAGTAATTCTCGATCTGCTGCATAAGGTCTTTGACCGCTCCATTGAAGGCCTCCTTGAGACCCAGAGGTACCGGACATAGACTTTCGTATATCTTGAAAAAGCCGATAGCCTCGTTGACGAAATGCCTCCTGAGATCCCGAGGTGACCTGGAATTCACAATGTTATACAGAGGGTTGCCATCCGGCCCGTCGAAGGCAGAGCCGGGAAAGCTAAGAACGAAATCCGGCGAGTTTTCGATCGGATCCGACTCGTGGTAGGCTGAGTCGGCGATGGAGAACAGCAACTCGCAACGAGCTTCCGACTGACCTGTCAGGAGCGAGCGCCGGACTGTCCACGGATTCCTTACCGCCTCCGGGTGATGACCTTCCCGTGGGTTTACGACCACCGGATCAAAATGAATCGGGAGGACGGCGGTGATGAGCATACCCATGGCGCGGTAAAACCAACTTCTTTTGTCACCGACCTCGCCATCTCCCACGTATTCCAGTAGCCCTTCGCAGCCGGCATCCGGCCAGAAAAAAGGGGTGAGCCAGAGTTGGATTATGATGATGATATCCCTCTCATCCGCGTGTGTCCGGTTGACGAGATGTTGGTTGAGGATTTTGTAAAGGTCATTTCTGTTGCGAACGTTGCCGAAGGGAGTAGCTCGCCATTCTTCGTAGGCCCCCTTGTACCATGGTCGCCACTGTTCGTACTGCTTCCTGCGGTGCTGGATCCGCCGCGCCATTTGCTTCAACGGCCGCTCGAGGGGTGGGATCGTTTCGAAGTCGGTGCTCCAGACCGCTGGCGCGGAGCTCATGCCGAAGCCAGTCGTCACTTTGGAGACGAACGCTCGAGGCATCATCAGCGCATCGATGCCATATTTGGCGACATTCGTCTCCCAGAAGTTCCTTGTCGACGTGCCGCACGTGTAGAGAGCTGGTACGGCCGAGGTCTCAACGACGCACGGAAACTCGGGTAGGCTGTGGATTGAGTGCCTTTCCCACGTGCCATACTTCAAGGCAGGCCATTTCGAGTTCGTCATCAAAAGTATGGCTCCATTTGTTGAGGCTGTGAACCTGTAGCCTTCGACTGGGTGCGCGTGAACATCGGTCATGCCGCCAAAGACGTTGTTTTCGAATGATTCACCCATCTCTGACACTAACTCGTCGAACATGAACTGCGGCTGGTAAGCAAGGGGGAAGAACTGCAGGAGGAGATCTATGAAGTGACAAACCGTCTCGCGAGTATAGTGAGGGTCAGGATGAGTCCCTGTGGCCAAGTTCAACCTGCGTTGGCCGAATCTGATGCCGTGCTAAGACAGGTTAGCTGTGTACATGCGGTGTTGACATTCACCCCTGAAGAGGTAAAAGTCGCCCTTCCTCCGCAGCCAAGACATACCATGATCTCGTGTGCGATCTATAGCAGGCCGGTTAGCAAAAGCAAACAGCGTATCATAAGGGTAAACAAACCGTGAGCGCCAGGATCGTCCGGGCTTGGCTCTTGGAGGTTTCGGTGACGGTAGAGTCCAACAACGGGTGAGCAGCCATGATATCTATCTGAATCAATATCACTTCCTGACCATTCGCCACAATAGGCCCTGAGATTCCGTATGGGCAACTATTGGGCGCATCCGAGTTGCGATCGATCGAATTGAACGTCAAGTAGACGTTGTTGCACATCCTTTCCATGGAATCCAGGCATTGTGCTGGGGTGAAGCGATCTTTAGGGTCCCCCGCTCGTGATCTCCAGATCGTGCCCCTGATTCCCTTTTTTCCCTTCCTTGGCAGTGCGACGTCTTTGGTTGCTCGGATGTTCCTCATGTCAAGAAACGTGGACATCCTGCGCGCGTCTGTTAACAGCTGTCGCAGTGAATTAAGCACTCGAAGCTTACCATGTGGTATTGGCGGCCTCTTTCAGTATTCGATCCGATATGTCCAAGACTTGTCGGAACTCTCCCCAGAAACGCGGCTCGTCGACGGTCCAAGTTTTGGTGCGGCCGTTGAACGTCTCTGCGAAATCGCACACCCATCGGTCCTTTTTCAAAACGTTCAGCCATTTGGACTCGTCGATGAGCTTGCTCTCCGCCAGCGTCGTGTTCCAGGCGAGCGGCTGCATATCCTTCGGTATGTTCTCCTCTTGCTGAGCGATAAGGATGGCTTCCCATGTGCGCATGCCGCCCAGGGCAATGCGCTGCAACTCTTCGGTGTGGAACAATCGGTCGAGGTCCTCGGGATGTGGTTCCGGGATGCTCTCTCCGAGGCGCGGGGGATTCACAGGCTCAAGGGTGTTAGGGTCCAATCGAGGAAACTCGGGGTCTATCCAAGAGCGTCCATGTCCGACATGCGGGCTCGTCCTGGATACTCCGTAGCGCGTTGTCCAGGTGCTCGGCTTGTGCCATGCTGCTGTTCTTGCGGGAGGGATGTAGTTGCTTGCAGATGGAGGCCTGGGGCCGTCTAGCAACGGAACTTCGTCCATGATGCGGTTTGCGGGGTTTGTTTGCAGGTCGCTAAGGAACTCTAGGTATCGTCCCGATGGCAGATCAGCAGCGATGACCTGAAGTGTCTCCAATGCTTCAGCCATGCCCGCCTCGTCGAGAGGCGTTCCATTCCCTAAGAATGCCATTGTCAATGCCGATGAACTGGGAACCGAGAGATGACCTGATACGAAAATTTTGTCACGAAAGAGGGTTGGAGAACTATGGGTGGGAAAGAGGAAACAGCAAACGTCGAAGAGACAGTCGACATGCGATCGCGGTCAATGGAAGAACAAGCAGGATGGGCGAGCTCCTTGAGAAACCTGCCATCATCAGCACAGCTATCTATCGAGCTTGAGTGGCCAATGAGTACATTGGACAAAGAAACAGCTCATAGCTGCGACGAGGGATGCAAGACAAAGACAAGCCTCGGTGCATGCCAGACCTGCCACCCTTTATCCTTCAAAGCATTGATCTTGACGATGCCGTAGTCTCCTGTTCAACAAAGAGATCATGGCTTGGAATGCTCCGCCTAGAGTTTGACGCCGGACATCGCATGCCACATCACGTTGGATCACCGAAACAGGCTGGACTTGGAGCAGAGGTGTGACCGGAACGGGAAAGGGGTGTCGCTCGCAGATTAGCAAAGGTTTTGTCCGAGTTGAAGTATTGTTAGAGATGAACTCGAGTACGAATTGGCACGGTGACGCCGCAGCTTAGGTGCAGTTCGTACGAGAGTGGCGGGCGGACTTCCATTGAATATCCGGCCATTCGAGGAAGCGTATGCCCACCAACAACACCGAAAGCTCGCGCAAGATGGATGATATCGTGAGGTTGATTGCAACAATAGACCCTTAAGCCTGTGAAAGTGTGTCTATGAAGTGAAGATCTATCAAATATGAAGCTTTCTGCCCCTCGTTTTCGGTCTCTCCGTGTCCCTCATCCGTCGAACCATGGCATCAATCCTGGCCTTCCTTCCCGCCCGCCCTTCCTTGAACTGTTCCAACCCCGTCCTCAACCGCCTGCGCTCCCGCATGTCAGCCAGTCGCCATGTAGTTTGCGCCTTTTGTTTTTCAAGTCCACTCGAGTGGACATCGATGGGACCCTGGATGCTCACCCCTTCCGCGACCAGAACCAGAGGGGCGACAACATCTGGGTCGACATGGGGCGCATCCTCTCCAGATTCCTCACCAGACTCATCGTCCCTCCCGGTGATATGATCCAGTACGTTTTGTTCGTCATTTTCTCCCGTCATCTCTTGAATATCGTCGGAGTTCATAGACGAGGGCGAATTCAGCGGCGATGGAAGGGATGACCAGTCATCACCTTCACTATCAGCTGCAGAGATATCAGGGGTCGGATATCCGAACGAAGACTTCTGAGAATGCATGACACGGGCCGCGATCAAACTCTTCATATCCACCAGTCTGATCAGCGGATGCGCCGGATGGTTCGCAACGTCTGAGGACTCCATCGCCTTTTGCATCACGGCTGTCGCGTCGGAGCCAGCGAATTCCTCAAGCTCGCTGAGTAGGTCCGCGTTTTCAGCACTTGGCTCAAGAGTCAGGGCGCCTATATACCAAGTTAGTCTTTGTTAAGTTCTCACATGGCAATGAATGTTCGTACGTATGTCGTAGATGCTGTCGAGCAGGCGTACTTCGCTCGTGCCAATGCCTCCGCCCATGCGCGCCTCAACAACGCGTCCAACGCGCAAATGCTCGACCTGCTTCAACATGTCTTCGCCGTTCAATTCATGGTAGCGCAGGAAGTCTTCCGTTGAATTGTGTCCTGCCGCTTTCCAAAGGATTTGAAGGCCGCCTGGGTGGAGGTTCTCATATTCTGTTGATCATATGTCAGTCCCATACACGGCCATAAATGTCCCTCAATGGCCACCCACCTGCCAAGGCATATACATGTCCCTGGATAATCGTGTGCAGGCCCAGATCGCTGCCGTTCAGCGCAGCTACTTCAGCTGCTGTGAATACTTCGTTCACAATACAAGTGGACGTCGCTGTTGGTAGCATTCTGACTTTGAGGGGTGAGAGCCATTCGGCAACTTCAATGAGATCGTGACCGGCGTCACTTGGTTCTTCCGCGAGGGTTCCGCCAGCACTCTCCAAGAGACGATTTCGAAGATCTCCATCTTCAATCTCGAGGTCTGTCCATTCACATTAGCAGAAGGCAAACGCAAGTGACGAGGGTTTGAACTCACCACTGATATCATAGACGTTTCTGCCGATCATGATCCAGGCATCCCGTCCCTCGCCTCCATCCCGAAACGCAACCTCTTCGGGCCGCGTGTACTGCAGCGCCCTCCCAATCGGAGTCATTTCTTTCAAGGCATCCGCCAAGGTATTCGACAACGCGGCGAGGTCGCTATCGGCAGACAACACCCTGAGTGGAATGTCTTCAAAACGCCTCGTGGCCACTCTCTCTCTCACCAGCCAGTCGGGAATGTGCAGCCTTGACACCACATCCGATATGTCGTAAACATCATACTCCTCCCCGGATTTCTTGAGAACCCACCATCCGGTGCCCTCGCCAATCTGATGATTTCCAATCTCTCCCCAGGTAAAGTATCGCATCCTTTGTAGGTTGGGCATCCGATCACTCTTCTCATGTTCCGACCCATCGTCAACCATCGCCAACTTGGCTCGAATCTGTGGAAAATCCCGAATGCCTGGCTGGCGCCCACGACCCTTCCTGGGTCTCTGCCCGCGTCCCTGTCTCGGCTGACTAGGACCAAGATCCGTACCCTGCCCGGTATAAACTGGCATCTCAAAATCGAAGTCCAGCCATTGATTCCACTGCCTGTTCTGCGCCTGAGCCGTCAGCTTCGCCACCTGGAGGTTGAACGCGGCATCGAGCGCAGGCAAAAACGGCACGGATGTTGCCTCCCGAAAGTGCTTGAAAATGGCCCGCGCCTGCTGCAAGCACCACTGCCTCGGCTCTCTGATCAAGTACATCCCCCCACGTCTCTTCCACTGGAGCTCCCGGGTCTTCCGCAGCGCCTGCACGGCCGAACTGATGGATAGCGCGTCGCGCGTGATGTTGTCCAGGCCCTTCGCCTGCGACCGCCAGGCGTTCTGTAGCACCGTGGGCTTCTGGTTGACGTACGCTGCGAGTGGGATGCGAGGGAGGGCGGCCAGGGCGAGGAAGCCGACGGCGCGCCAGAACCATAGGTGTTCGGCCCTCTCGGGGCCAACGGGACGGCGGTGGACGATTGGACTGATGAACCACCGCGCCTCGTCCAGGGCCTTGTAGGCGGCGAAGGGCCCGCGGACGCGGAAGCGCCCGTGGAGCGTGATGAGTTGCCGCCGGTACATGGTCTCGCAGTAGGGTGTTCGCTTCCACCGGGCAAAGGCATCGTCGTACCAAGGGGAGCGCCACTGCTGCCATTGCAGGCGGTAGTTCTCGAGGCTGGCGGCGATTCTGTTCTGAGCGTCTTCAATGGCGTCCGGAAGAGAGGCACGGAGGGGCGGAAGAATGACTCTGGCAGGACTGATATATCTATTGTTTGATCCCGTGAAGGTTGTAACGATATTCGAGTTCATATTCGGGACGAAGCGGAGGCCGTCGACCCCGAATTTGTTTATTCGGGTCGTCCAGAAATCCTCCGTTGCATGAGACATCGACCATATTGCTGGTATCGGATGTCGTAGGCTGTGAAGAACAGGGGGAATCCTTGGTGGCTTATCGGTTCCGTGATACAGACGAGTACTCTGCGCGTAGCACTCTTCAACGTGACAAGCCTTCAACAACGCAATCCAACCTTTCAAGTCAAGGTCTGACTGAGGCAAGCAGCCGAATACACTTTCAGAGTAGGAAGCTCCTAATTCGGCAATCTTTTCATTCGCATATATCTGGTTCACATTGTCAGCCTGGAAACCGTGAGACGCTGCAACATACTGGTGTAACCTCACAAATTCGCACCAGCCGCCCTGGAAGAATCGATGATCACCAGGAACCAAGTGCCTGAGCTTCCTCCAGGCAGCAAACGTTAAAGGAGGACAAGCAGCGTGCTATTGTCATGTCAGCTGGGCATCATATGCAGCTCATAAAGTCAAAAACGTACCATCAACTCATGGCATATCTGCGCTGCAGTCAGTCTTGGCACTATGATAAAGTCAGGCAAAGGAAATACTCACGGTCGCAGCCGTCATGTACGCGGCCGTCATCTTTCCAGTCTGTCTTCGCAGTAGAGACCCGCCAGGCACATAGCTCTGGTCAAAGTTCTCGCGAAACGTGTCAGTCCAGAGGCTAATCCAAGAGCTTTTCAGGTTCGTCCCGAAGTTTCGACAGTAAGCCCAAGCGTGATCGTTAATGGCATGCTCATCATCATGAAAGGCCCAAGTGACAGATGGGTAAAGAGCCGCGTTCAGCAATCGCCTGCCTTCTTCTCGCGAAACCCTATTCTGCGGTGTTGCCTCGTTGCAGCGGAAGAAGTCCTCTCGCTTTCCGTTCATTCGAAAGATGTTGGCTTCGAACGAGTAGCTTTCGTCATTGAGGGCTGATCCCAGCCACGGGCCCTCGATACTCGTGAGAAGCATGCGGTTCGCAATCTCAATGATCGGCCTCATCTGGCCCCAGACGTCGTCGTCCCCCATGTGCCAGAACTTCCCCGGCCAGCCTTTGATCTCCCTATCAAAGTCTGTCCAGCACCTCCTCTGGAAACAGTCAAGCCACGTGCTCTCGTCAATGTTGAGCGCCATCGCCTGGTACCATGGCACCTCGCCGGGGCCATGCGCCGCACCTGGGGGCACGTACGCGTCAATGTCGCCGTACAGCCTCGCCTCCCACGACTTCAACCCTCCCCATACTACCATCTGCAGCTCCTCGCTCGCGAAGAGCTGATCGAGCTGTGCGCCGCTTGGAACGAACCCTGGCTGGAAAGGCTCGATCACGTCTTGGCCGTCCTCGTTCATATCGACGCTAGGAAGCATTGGGTCGATCCATTCTTCGGCGCCATTATTGAGGTCGCGGACTGCGTAGATCCTAGGACCTGGAGATGCTGGTTCGTTCGGCGGGAGTTGCATGTTGCCCATGATTTGGGAGAGGGCGTTGGCGAGAGAGGCGCTCGATGGCGCGGGAGCGCCGCTTTGGTCGGGGTTTGCGGCCATGTCCACGTTTTCGAAGGACCTGCGAGTATGAGAATGGTGTTGATGAGCAATCGAGTTGTATCGCAGCTTGATACCTACCAAGAGTATGCCGTAGCAGCATATGCAGTACGTGAGTCGGGAGAGATGAACTCAATACGCAGCAAGCTATTGCAAGCCCATCGAGAACAATATCCAGAGCACTCGCTCCGTCAGGCCACAAGCACCACGGCTGATACTGTGACACGAGAACTGCCAGCATTTTTTGCCAATGACAAAGAGAATCCCGAGTGCCCTCCATCAAAGACAAACATCATCTGCCTTCTTTGTCTTTGACTCCTGGACGACCCTTCGCTCGGGATGGTCGTGGTCAAGCAAGCCATATGTCGCTTGTCAAAGAAAGTCCAAATTGGGATGAAGTGGTGTGTGGCGAAACGAACAAAGACCAAGCGCCTTGCGCATGCCTCGATTCCCGGCCGTCCATCACATCCATCGGGGGTCGCAACTGACCTGAAGGCAGTGTGTTTAGTCGAATGCGTCGACAATTGTGGTCGAGTCCAGGTCAAAGTACAGTACTTCGAGGCGAAAACTGAAGCCTCCTTTCCTGGAGTGGAGACAAACGATGGTATCACGTGACCGTTATTGTTAGCATTGAAGAACAATTCGCCCGCATCACGAGTCACGATGCAAGAAATGATTGAAGTTGATGGCTCTCATTGCCGTCTATCTACTCTCCATTGTCATCCACGTCATTCCCTGCCGCAGGAACATCTCGTCCTCTGCCCTGGGGTCCTCCAACCCCACGACGAGGCGGGTTACATTCCACATCTTCCGGCGTGTTTCGTCTGGGGGAATCTCATGGGGATGCATCATCAAGAAAAGGGAATTATACGTCAAAACCAGAAGCCCGCGACCATGCAACCAAACAACCCGGGAACGACTTTTTTCGTGGCGAAGGCTCGTGACAAAGGAAAAGGGCGATATGCCGTAGGAGTGGTGGTGGGTATTGAGGAACGGGGTTCGCTCGTGAGGGCGAAACATTTAGAGGTCATCCTCATCGGAGAAGACCTCCTCACCACGCTTGCGACGGGCCATACGGTCTTGAAAAGCAGAGTTAGTGACCATGATCATGGTGGGATGTGTGAGGAATAGAACATACCCTTCTTCTTCTTGCGGAGCTCGGAAGAAGTAAGCTTGGCCTTCTTCTTGGTGGAGACGATCTTGTTGCCCATGGCGTCAAACTTCTCCTCCTCCTCGGCGTCGTCACCCTTGAGACGGGGACCAGCACCCTGGCCCTGGACCCAGTTGTGGCCGGAGGGAGTCATCTTGCCGTCAAGAACGGCCCAGACCTCCTCAGTCAAGTCCTTGGTGAACTCGGCGCTGTGAGTGATGATGATGACACCACCACCGAAGGCCTTCAGGGCCTTGGACAGAGCACCCAGGGAGTCACGGTCGAGGTAGTTGGTGGGCTCGTCAAGGACGATAAGATGGGGACGCTGCCACGAGCAAGCGGCGAGGACGACCTTGACACGCTGGCCACCGGACAGACCACGCATGCGGGAGTGGGAGACAAGCTCGGCATCGAGGCCGAAGTTGGCGCAGTGGGTCTCAATCTCCTTGCGGACAAGGGGACGGAACTGACCAGAGGCGAGGGCCTCCTTCATATCGACATCGGCAACCATCTTCTGGTGAGAAGCCAGAAGCTCGTTACGGGGCAGCCAGACGTTGTCGGCGGACATCATGGGGGTCCAGCGCTCGTTCTTCATGCCAACGTTCTCACCGAGAGCGAAGGAGCACTCGTACTCGTACGAGTTCTTGAACTTGCGACGAGAGTTGATGCCGATGACGCGACGCTGAGAGTCCTGGATGCGGAAGATCTTGTCCATGGCCTTCTCGTCGGCGTCGGTGATGATCTTGTTGGCACGGTCCATAGTCTCGCGATCCTCACCAGTCTGGAAACGCCACTGGATGTACTCAGAGGGAGTAGAGTCGAGGTGGTTATCGATGTGGGCGAAGGCGTGCTGCTTGATGTAGGCGATACGGATGTTCTCGTGCTGGTAGATCTCACCCGAGGTGGGGATGAGCTCACCGGTGAGGACGTTGATGAGGGTGGACTTGCCAGCACCGTTGGGGCCAATGACGGCAATACGAGAGCCGAGCGAGCACTGGAAGGAGATCTCCTGGATCTGGGGCTTGGTGGTACCGGGGTACTGGAAGGTCATGTTGGTGGCACGGAGAATGGCCTTGGCCTTGGTCTTGACACCCTCGAGGAAACCGGGCTCAGGGAACTGGAACTCCATCTCGGAGGCGCCGAGCTCGTAGTAGGACTTGGCGGAGGGGCACTTCTTGACGAACTCCTTCAGGTTACCACGGTAGCGCTTAAGCTTGTAGCGCTCGTAGTGGATAATGTGCTGGCAGACGTTGTCAAGGAAGCCGGAGTCGTGGGACACGATGATGGACGTGCAGGGAGAGTTCTGCAGGTAGTCCTCGAGCCACTTGACGTTCTTCACGTCGAGATGGTTGGTGGGCTCGTCAAGAAGCAGGATATCGGGAGCCTCGAAGACAGCACGGCACAGAGCCAGCTTCATCTTCCAACCACCGGAAAGGGCAGAGATGTCACCAGAAACCATGGTCTCGGTGAAGCCGAACTCGTTGAGCTTAGCCCTGACGTCGTCGACGGGGGTCTGGACGTCAGCCTCACGAAGCTTCTTGATGGTCCAGTCAATGGTGGTCATCTCGGTATCGGCCGAGTCAAGGTCGTGCTCGACGAAGACGGTCTTGACCTCGCTCTGCTTGGGGAAGCCCTCGACCTGCTCGTTGTCGATGGCGCGCATGAGGGTGGACTTGCCGGAACCGTTGGGGCCGCAAAGACCGTAGCGCTGGCCACGCTTCAGGCGGAGATGGGTCTGGTTGAGCAGAATCTTGGCACCGTAGGCGAGAGAGAAGGTGCAGTTGCAAAGATCCTCACCCTCCTCATCGTCGGCATCGCCCTCGGCGGCCTCGGCGGCACCGGGAGAGGCACGCTTGCGGAGGGTGTCGACGACAGTCTCGGAGTCGGAGTCGCCAGTGATGACAGCGACGTAAGGCTTGAGGGCCTCAGTCCACATGATGGGCTCGATCTCCTTCTCGTCAATGAGCTGACCAGCGATGGCGGAAATGTAGGTGAGAACGGGTTCGACCTGGGCGGCCTTGCCGTACTTGGAGCCGAGGACATCCTTGAGCTTGGCGAGGACGATGGAGATATCACCGTCGAGCTTGACCTCAGGGATGACACCGTTCTGGACGTTACCGACACGGTTAAGGGTGTCGAGAGCCTGCTTGGTCTTCTCACGAGCCTCGGGATCAGCGAGGTTGTCGTAGTTCTTCTGGAGACCGGGCATCATCTTGGGCAGGAAAGGAGCGACAATGTTGGGGTCGTCGACGAGCTTGCACATGTTGTCGACAATGACGGCGGCCTTACGCTTGATGGCAGTCTCACGCTCGGCGAGACCACGATCCAGCAGGGGGACCATGAGGGCGAGGGTGGGCTCCTGGACCTCGGTGACGAAGGTGGTGGCACCGAGAAGGTGAACAGTCTCGGGGACGTTTTCGGGCTTAGCGATACACTTGATAAGCTCGGGGATGAAGCGCTCGATATCCCTGTTGACGATCAACTGGCAAAGCTGCTCCATGGTCTTGTAGGCGCGCTCCTTCACCTCCTTCTTGGTGTCCCACATGGACTCGGAGATGACGGGGATCAGCTCAGGCACGCGGTAGGCGAGCTGAGCGGGGGCAGTCTTGACAAGAATGTCGATGATGTCGAGGGCAGCCATCTTCTCGGGCCACTTCTGGGCCTCGATGATGGAGATCTTCAGGGGAGGGAGGATAGCCTTGACAGCGTTGGGGGAGATGGCCTGGCCAATGGCGACGGCGGCAGCGGTGGCGGCAGTCTTGACGGGAGCGGCCTTGTCGCCGACGGCACCGAGGACGGTAGGGAGGAGGTCGACGAGGAAAGGCTCGACGTGGGAGGAGATCTCGGAGTGCGAGGCGATGGCGCCAACGGCGACAGCGGCCTTCTCGCGGACGGCGGCATCCTTCTTGTTGGCGAACTGCTTCTTCAGAGCCTCGACGGTCCTGAAAGGTTTCACAGGTTAGCGAACGGTTCTTCCTTCTACGTGGCAGGCGGGGTGGGAGGTGAGGGGGGAAAACACGCAAAAAAATATTTGTGGGCTTGCCACCGCCAAAATGGAGGGGCCGGATATACTCACTTGGTAGGGACAGCCTGGTCCTCAATGCGGCCGTTGATGAACGAAGCAAGGGCAGAAGAGGCATCCTTAACCTCGGCAGCCTCCTTGGAAATGGTGAGCTTCTGCATGAGCTCGTCAAGAACCTTGACGGACTGAGCGTTCTCGGCCATGATGTCGGTAGGTATTAGGAGTTTTTTTCGGGAGAGAAAATGGTTGGTTGTTGGGAGGAAAAAGTCGTTGGAAGCTGGGCCGTCGACTATTCGTTTTGCTGCTTCTCTATAAACGAGATGCAACGTCTATCGAGATCTGAGTCGTCGAAAGAAAAGCCGAAGTCTATTCTACGGAAGAGAAGACTTTGGGAGGTGAGGGGTGGAGGAGAGTCGTTTGGAAGAGGGGCCCGCAGAAGACGATGGAGGTCGTATCTGCTCTATTGCGGCTCTTTGATTGTGTTTTGAAATTGCGTCCGGAGGAAGACGACAACCAGAAGGAGGAAAAGAATGGAGGATTCGGAGGGGTGAAAGGGACAAGGTGGGAGGGAGGGAAAAAGTCGCGGGTGGGAAGGATTTTATCTGTCCTTGACGGAGTTTCGGCGCTGGCTCTGCTTATCGGTGGTCACCCCTCACTGACGGATTGCCCTGGGGGGACTGCCCTCAACTTTTTTTTTTCTTGCGCCCCTCGTTTTTTGGCCAGACGACGCTAGAGGCAAGGGCACGGCCCCACTTCTTTCGGAGGGGTGTGGACCCGTGGGCGACACTCTGCACCACACTGGAGGGGCTAGGGGAACAGAGCGAGAAAATTTCAGCAGCAACGAACGCCCTGGCATTTGCCTGGCGCTGGCTGCCAAACGTTCCAAAACCGCCCCTTCCTCCCCCAATGATCCTTGACCGATTCATGCTTATCGGTGTTATCGCGAGACGCTAGTCTGTTTGAGGCTTCTCGAACAAGGCGGTGAGAGCCATTTGGCGGTGGTTCCTGCACGAAATTTCCAAGGCTTTTTGCCGCCTTCCTTACTATCTACCTGGCCTGAGTCTCTCCACCCTTCCATTTCCACGATTCGCCAGTTGTGCTTTTGTGCCTGCACTTGCGTCGCCCTGACGATGGAACTTGGTTATGGGTCTTTTCTCCAGTCAAGTTGAGGCCTGATGATGTTGGCTAGGTACCTTACCCAATACCGAAACGGACCATTGCTCCGTGGATTTGTCGAAACGACCAGGTCCTCGAAGCATTGGCATTTTCATTTTGCTGCCCCTCCCCCTCCCCCTCCAACAGCCCCTCGTCTACTACCTAGGTACCTAGGTAAGGTACCTTAGGTACGGCCCCTCCAGCCCCTCCACAGCGCCCCTCCAAGGTCTCGCTTCAGCCCTTCGAGCCACCAAAACCACCCGACCGTGCATGCGCATTCCAACGACTGGAGATCTCCGCTGCAAGACAACCGACCAGCAGGACCCTGCCTTTGTTACTATCGCCGTCATGGAATTCCCGGAGTCGAGCAGTAGACCCTGTCCCTTGACTATCTGGTTGAAGGGATCCATCATTCTTGATGTTAAGTCAAGGTCTTCTTGACTGAGAGACCTTCCAGGCCATCACTGCAAAAGTCTTCACGAACCACAGAAGCAGCTTCGTACCACCTCACTTGCTGATGGTGCAATGGAAGCATGTGCGGGAGGCGGAATACCTCCCCTACCAGTTTAAGGAGTTCTGGGTATCCTGCCTCTTACACATGTTTCCCTTGCAACGTCAGCATGGTGCGACCACATCCGAGGACGTGCAACAAGCCGCTCCCCTATAAATTCTCATCAGCACGTAGGCTGAGCGATATGCCTGCTTCATCCCTGTCAACCGGCCAGAGGCCTGTCCCGGACGCGACCGGCCGAGATGGCAAAACGAGGGATGGCAAGTTGGCCGTCGATTCTGAAGTGCCCATTTTGGGTCTCGCCACCTCCGATGGAGGTGCTGACGTCTTGTGCTAAGCCGGCTACCGTCCGACTATTCTGGCAGCGAGCTAGAATGTGAACCATCCGGCACACCCTCTAGCTTGGAGCCTTGCGTTGCGTACCTCCCTTATGCTTCCTAACTCCATCTCACGCCAACCTGTCGCCACGACAGAGATCCATTTACAGGCGACGTTCGCTGGACATTCTGGACCACTCGGATCGTCGTTTTCTGCCACGGCCTTTCCGATGGCCTTGATTCTAGCCTGATCCTGATCTTCGGTACCCATTACACCCTCGGAGAGCTGGCAGCAAGCATGCCTTTGCGTGCTTCAGCTTGCCATATTTTCGTTCTGGGCCAGCAGCTACTGATGTATTTGATGGTGGTGCCCGCAGTGCTGCCCACCTCCTTACTTTCACAGCCCAGCTATCCGCCGCCTTGTCAACGCTCACCGCTTTTCCTATCCGAGTTCGAGTGTGTTCCGACCACAATAGCGGTCATGGGCAGCTTTGATATGCTAAAGTCCATGGCCGTGGTGTTTCGTCGACTTCTTGAGATACGCTCGATACCCGATACTAAGACCCCACCATCATAAAAATGAGGTATCGATATGAGTTTTCTTATCCCCCACAGCCATCAAGCTCGTCATGGCGGGGTGGTGCAAGAACTGGCCAGCTCTGTGCATTGTCGCAGTCACCGCGCCGCAGAATTGGCCGTCATATGCTCGTCAGGGTCTGAAAGTTATGACTTCCATCATACTCACTCAATCACTCACTCACTCACTCGCTTAATTGCTCTGTGATCGAGGGTTTACTCTTTGCAGCGTTGTTCAAGAAGCAGCTGTCAGGACCATAAAATTACAGTGCATCTGAGCTCACTACACACTGTTCGTCAGATACTGTCAGTTGTGGCTCGGGAATCAGTGGGACCCACGTCTTGTTTGGAATCTCAACTTCGTCGCCCTCCCGATCGGTCAATATACAAGCTCCATCGCGGCGTCAGGTCATAACCGAGTAAAATCCATCCTAGATTACGAACTGTCGTCTGCTCAAAGCATTCAACTATCCCATCGGCCCATATCTCTCGTCAAAGCCGAATACATTTTGTTCCGATGGCATCCCCGACGTCGACCGATCATTAAACGGTGTTTGTGTGAGAGAAACTTGTCCAAGAAGCATTTTCTGCATCTTATATCCAAATCGGGACCGTCCCGGCCGTAGAATCTCCCGCTTTACGTTATCGCGTCTGCTCCCACCCGCTCTGAGAGGTCAAACCTTGATGTCCATATTGATTAGTGACGAACCACATTCGACGAGTAAGTGGTGATCTTTAAGGTCTTGTGCTCCATGGTCAACATTGGACTTGGTCTCGATTCCTTTGATCACCGTGAACAAAGACATCTCACCCTCGAGCCGCTGTTCTGCCATACTTAGCTGATCAGGGTACAACGGAAACGGGAAACAACGACTTGTTCGGTGTTGGTTCTTTGATGATAATACCCCATTGTCAAGTTTGCTCATTACCGGACTGTTTCTGTTTACAGATCATATGCTCTTCATAATTCGAGCAGAACAAAGGTCACTTGTTCTGCTGCGGTGGTCAGCACTGAACAATACACTCAGAAAGCTCTTACTCAAAGCACAGTATCGTCAGAGCAAGCAATGGCAAGCGTACAAGCCGCCATACCATCTAGTTGTGGGTTGTGTAGGAAATCCACAGCATATTTGAACTTTCATTCCTTCCGAGGCTTTGCTGGCTTCGACTTCACTATTCCTTTGTTTGTTGTGATTGAGCGAAACTCCGGCTCGAGATTCGACAAAAAAGGCCGTTGTAGAACAAAGAGGAAAACAGGACGTTCGGGTCTTCATTTCATGAACTTCAACATATATTAACTCACATAGCCTCTATATTGCTACTTTCGCTTTATAAATCCTCTCTGCAAGTATACTACGAGATTGCGATCCTACGCTCGCAGCGGTATTCGAACAATGGCCAACAATACAGACCCTCTTTGGTGGGTTCGAGATGACGAACAAGATCTGCCCCAACATCTACCTCTCATACGCAACAAGGATATCTCCTATGACCCCGCATATCCTCTCGATTACAGACAAGACCAGCACAATTACTTCACTTTTCGAAAGAAATATCGATGTTCCGGACGGTCATCAATGAAAATGACAGACCCAAAGACATACCCTCCTGCCAAGCCCGAAGACGATCAACATGGATGGGATCATTTGGTGTTCGCACCCGAATGGACGGACCCCGACTGGGTCGACCCCACCATGTATGGCGAGACCATCAAAAGTCAAGACGCTGGTCATGGTGATGAGAACAGCAATAGCGGCTTTCAGCCAAAAGATCCAATTCGACCCGTGCGTGTGGTCCCCCTCGGCCGAACGCTGCGACCAGCGCAGCTTGTTCAAGATGAGATTCGCAACCCGACGCCATATGCACGGCGATTCGGCATCGGACCCGGAAGAACGGATGGGCGATCCGGACTTTCACCAACAGCGGAAGTCCAAAAGACATTCCCTCGCACAGGTCAGACGTTGACCGCAGAGGAAGCCATCAACCAGATTCGAGCAGTGGCCGCGCAGAGGGGCGTCGGCCCAACCGAGCTTTTGGAAGAACTCACCAAGACTGAGAACTTTGCACAATTGAGCGAAAAAGACCAGTTTGTTGTTCAGTTCAATAACGAGATCCAACAGGATCGGGACTGGCAGTCGATATTTTTTGAAGACATGACTACGGACGAGGTTTGTGAGATGGCTTCGGGACACCTTAGATTGTACTAACCTTGGAACAGATTATTCGGGAAGGCATTTTCGGTATTTACGAAAACAATGATCACCTCCCGCTAGACAATGAAATACACAAGTACGCTTTTGTTCCGAGCGATCTTACGGCCTTTGCTGACCGCCGATTACCCATACAGGCTTCTCGACCGAGGTCGATGGACAGTCGAACCTCAATGCGGACTGAGTCAAAACAACCCGCGCTGCATGTACAATGTGAATGGGCGTAGGGGCACTTGGGACCTTGCAGTAAGTCTGACTGAAAATAGCGCCCTGCGCGATGTTGCTAACGACGAGTTAGGGAGACGACTTTTCATGGGAACGAATCTCCCAAGCTCTTCGATTGGCATCGCGTATACTAGAGCATTGCCTCGAGCGCGATCCTTGGTGGCAGGCCCTGTTGAATCCACTGAAGCACAGTTTCGTCGACGTGTCCCGGGACCCTCGCCCACAGCAACAGACTGTTTTGACCCCGGCGATAAACTTCAGTAAACTCGAGCCTGAACCCAAAGACCTTCTCACTGGGGCTGAACAAGTGGCACAGCATCTTGATGGGCGAAAATTGACCCTGGAATGGTTAGAGGCACAGGTAAACTTCACGATCGTCGGCGGCTACCATGGAGCAAGGGCGTCCGACGAGATATGGGGCAGAAACCATGTCGCGGGCGCATGCAAAGGCTTTCCTGAGCACAACAAGATCGCCATACATATAAGTGCGGACCAGCTGTTTCCTTTACTTGTCGATGGATACAGCCGCAGTGAGAGATACTTAATGGAGTATATGGTGGCGATGACTATCATACACGAGCTTGCCGTAAGTTCAGCCTCGGAGGCCTCCTTGTTCTTGGGAAGCGATTGGAAAGTACTGATACTTCTGGATTAGCATGCGGCGCATGATGCTCAAACAGCCTGGCTAGGCGCCCCTTACGATGATTTCGATATCCAGGAAGGGATTGATGAAGTCTGCGCCGCGAAAGCTACTAAGGATTGTTTTGAGCCGTTCTTTGAATTGGAGCAACGGTGCGAGTTGGGCCACTCCATGGAGAATCATGTAGGTCACGCCTCAAAGGTCCCCAGTAATTACTTCCAGACTTTGTAAGCTGACAGTCAGTAGTTGTGTGGCGGGACTTCCTGGACTCTCCTCAGTGCGCACTCGCTCGACTTCCGGCATCTCGAGAGTGTGCCTTGTGGACTGGCCTTGATGATGTGGCCATTCTCGTACGATGCTAAGCAAATCATGAAAGAGCCGCCAGAGGGGAGGGACATGGTTTTGGGAACGCCGCCGCTGCGGTACGACGACTATTACACCGCGATCCAGCTCTCCCAAGTATCCAATGTTTTCAGCCAGGAATTCTGGGATTCTGAGATTGCCAAATACGGTTCCGCTGCTTTGTATTTGACGCCCACGTTCAATGCACGCGTTTGGACGCGGCTCGGGACCAGAGCCTCTGATGAGTGGCGTGCGAAACTGACGGAACTTGGGATCTCCACAGAAGACCAGTTTCATGTGCTTCAGCATCTTGGCAAAGGGCCAGTGGCTAGAGAAATGAAACTTGTTCGACGTTTTCTTGATCTTATCTTGATTGAGAAATTTTCGGCGGCATGTCTGTTCGAGAAGTGGGCCGAAGAGACAAATGCGACTGATACAAGAATCGTTGCCATTCGACATCTTTCATCGCAATGCGACTTGCTTGTCAGGCAGATTCAGCTTGGACAAGATTTCAAACCCAACTCAAGCATCATTATGTCACCGAAGGAGCGCTCGGCTCTCGACAAAGGATACCACCGCTACATGAATGCCCTACACAAGGCGACTGATGCGTTCTCATCCCTGCCCGCTGGGTTTGACATTCGCTTCCAACCCCCTTCTGATATTACGTCCGACATGACGACGGAGGAATTCTGGAGCAAGCTGGCCAGCGGCACTAGAGACGCCCAGCAGGGCTTCCAAGGGAAAATTAAGCAAGGCTACGCCTGGCTCAAGTCCGAAGTCTCGGTCTGGCAGAGCTTCTTCTGCGAGCTCTGGGGCATGACAGAAGTAAATCGACAGATCTTCCTTGAAAATCTTCTCTATGGGTTTGAAAAGCCCACAAATCCGATTGGTAGGCTTATTATATGTTTCAAAAAAGAGTGTTCCCAACTCCTGAAACTCTGCCGCCGGATCCCAAGCCCCGTCGTCCAGATCTGGATAAACCGCCTCCAGACTCTAGACGTCGAATTTGATCAACTTCAGAGATGGGCTGCTGATCTGTCCCAAGTCCCAGACGGAGACTGGGGTAGTCTCCTGCTACATGTTTCGGACATCAAGAGAAGTCAACAGCCTGCCTCTCTGCGGTGGATGAGAATGGCCAAGAAAGAGATCAAATGGATGCGGAGTGCAGATCTCGAAAAGACCGAAAGCGTTTTGGAGACCCTTCGGAATCTCGGCTCCGAGTCTGCTGCGGCTTCCATGATTGTGGAACCTCTGGATTTCCCGAGAACTACACAAGAAGCGAAGCAATGTGCTCTTGATCCGTTGAAGCCAATGAAGAATCTCGCAGAGGCTTGGCAGAAAGCCAACTGGCCTCCCCAGCTAACTCCATCAGGTAGCGTCCTCTCACAGTCAACGAAGATTGCCAAAACTCTGGGGCCGATCAAAAAGAAGAGGCGTGCCTCAAATGGCGGCGACAAGCCGTGGGAACACGCAAAGAAGAAGCGGCGTGCGGGTGACAGTAATGCTAAACATGCAACATCCTCCGCGAGTGCGTGGCAGACCGCGCCTCAACAGACGTATGGTTCTAGTGTGACGATGGAAAACCTGCCAACATTGGAATACCCTGAGCAAGCCCACGCCAAGTCGTTCAATTCCGGCCAGGCAGTCAACAAAACCAACCCCTTCAATTATCCTACAGCAACCACTTCTGATCCTCCTGGATCAGGCAAGACCAAAGGTAGTGTGTCACATTTTGTTCCTGACTGGGCCGTCTTAGGCACTGCAAAAGGCCAGCAGACCCGTCTCCAACCGGTGAATGGCACCATTCAATCACAATCTCGATGGCATCACTGGTCTGGATTTTTACCGGACTCACGCGGCATCTTTCAACATCCGTACGCCCTCAGTGGGAATACGACGGCTGATCTTGACATGGTTGATGCTCCTCAGCAGCAAGTGACTGATGTTGATGTCAAAGGCAAAAAGATTGATTTCCGCAGCCCAGCTTACATGACTCTGCGGGAGTCTGGAGATGAAGGGACCGGGTAGAAAAAGATGTGATGTAGAGAAGCTCCGGAAAGTCTTGCGGATTTGGATTGTCGCTTGTTCAGGGCTATGAGTTCCGCTACTAATAGAAACGATCTTTCGGAGGTGGCTGATAGAAGATTTCAGACAACGGGAGGACTTGGAGTCGGTGGTAAGCCAAAAGGAGGACGAATGAGACGATGCATATGATTTTGCGGCAGGTTCCGCCAAGTGTTGCTTTACGGGCGTGTTTTTCTTTGTTTTGTGTACTTGGTTCCTCGGGTAGCAGTGCGCAGGCAGTATGGATTTCCTGTACATCATATCTTATTCAGTCTTGTGGTCATTGACTCTGCCACATGAAATAGTTAGCTCCGTGACTTATTCATGAGATGTCACAAACCAGCGATGAAGGCCGTATGGGGTGTACAAGAGTGCGACAACTGGATGGTTACACAGGTTACAACTACCATGACAATGAACACCTTTAGCGGACAGAAATCGTAGCAATGTTGTCAATCCCAATCCGGAGGCTGAACTCAAACGTTTGCGAGACCCCCATGACTCAGGTGGCGCTTGCATACAAAGAAGCTCGCTCCCAAGACCGGATGTGAGTTGGCCAATGCAGAATCAGCTGAAAAAGAAAAGTCTTTGATGTCACCACTGTTATGGGGTGCTGCTCTTCCCTGCTGTGGCGACAGCTCATGCAGCATCGCAACACATGAAATTCAACAACACGCGACAGCTGGAATAAGTCAAACACGCCCAAGAGCCACAGTGCACTTGTCTTGCATTGTGAGACGGCGACTGGTGGCCATCACATGCTACCATGTGTGTGACAGCGCCATGTCCATGGGCTTATTCCTGCCCGTGTCCTCATCAAGAAGTTGCTGAACGTTACACAGACTTTGGAGATCGTTTAAATTCACGATGTCGACCTTGATGACTCTATTGGAGGATGACGACGTCGGCCAGCAGAGCAACTCAGAGGTACCTTTCGGCAAGAACAGACTCTACAAACATCAACAATCAAGCATTTATCCCAGAAGATCAACTGCCATCATGAGCCTGGCTTGGCCGAATCCAGTTCTACCTCCTAAACGACCCTTCCAGTTCCAGGTGGTTAGGGAGTTCCTTGACCTCGAAAAACTGAAGGAGGACAAGGATGGCAAGCACGTCATTACACTCAAAAGCGATTGCATCAATCCTACACCTGAAGCTCAAGACGGGGAGTCGCCAGCGGCCACTCTCAGGCGGCTTATCAAGGATAACGGCGGCCCCAACAACTGCAAACTAGTATACCTCACTCGCCATGGCCAGTCGAAGCACAATATAGATGCCAAGGAGATAGGCAACGCCCAGTACTCTGCTGTGTGCGCACACTTCGCTCAAGATCGAGATCCAGCCCTGACGTTAAGCGGGGAGCGGGAGGCAAGCGAGTTGGGAAGACTGATCTCAGCCTCTGGGGCTGCCAGTTATGCTCTTCCATCCGTGGTTTACTGTTCTTCTCTAAAGCGGACTTTGCAAACGGCTGTAATCTGTGCTGCAAGATACATGCCCGCGGACACACCCCTGGCACTCTTCCCCCGCGATGGACTCCGCGAATTCATGGGCCCTGGCCAACTCCACATGTCAGACGGCCGAGTGAGCAAGAAAGAGTTAGTGGACACGCTATCTGAGCTTCAAGCGATCAAACCAATTGCTGCGAGTCTCGAAGATGACTTCCCAGATAAGGATGAAGGTTTCAATATCGCCGAAACATACGTCAGCGTTGACATTCGGATCGAACAGGAGCTCGTCAAGGTCTTCGACGAAACTTCCAACGACCCTTCTGGAGCAGTCCACATCGTCTCGCACAACCGGGCTATTCAGTCTACTATGCGTCTCCTCGGTTATACTGCGGACGAGAGCAACTACCGTGTCTTTGACTTTGAGAACGCCGCAACGGTTGCGCTGCTGATCAGTCGCGTGCCGAGAAGCGACCCACAACAGAAGGAGCAACAACTCTCAGATACAGCGCTTCAGAGAAGGGAGAAGAAGCAAATACACGAAGCATACTACGCGGATGTCAATTCTGGGTTCGAGAAGATCAGGATCGATTGCGCGCAAGGAAGGTCGGATAAGTGGAGACCATGGCTCGAGAAGCTCGAGGCGGAGGTGGAAAATGGCATTCCGAACAAGGTCATTGAATGGAGGCTTGAACTTCTGAGAAGAGCAATGTCGGGGAGATTTGAATACGGAGATTTCGCGAGTGGTGAGTCGGATCGGAATGGTGTGGCTGTGAGCGCAACAACGAAGACTTGAGTCCGTCACATATGACTTTACTCAAACAGACTCCCCACCATGCGTAGCTATGACAAGCCAAAGCTGCAGAATAGAAAAGAGGAGCGAAAGAAAGAGATGAGAGCAAGAGAACCCTTCGCCTGAACGCTGGTGACCTTTCAATCGAACAAGAAGGCAGTTGCAGTTGAAGTGGAATGACCAACACGGGGCGCCATTATTGAGCGGCGTGAGCATGGAAGATCTGATGACCAATCATGGAAAAGAGGTACTCGTCATAATTGATGCGCTCAATAGGCCAATGCAACCAACCCAACAGATGTCAATGTTGACTCTTGAACCAGCTACAAATTCTTTGGCACCAACGGAGCAGGGGTTGAATTCTCGAAGTAGGTAGGTGGTTGGAACAAGTCCTTGAACATAGGATTCTGTATCATGAGTTCGTCGCAGCCTCTCTAGCTCTTCCTCAATGCACCGAATCAAACAAAAGCTACCTACTTCGCATCCTCGACTAGGTGTTGCTTTTCAACGAGGCCTAGACTTCCCGGCATAATATGGTAGATACGAGTGAAGGATTCTCGACTACACCATAACAGAGCAAGCCCAACTGCCTAAAAGATCATGTAGCTATGCCCTTGCTAAATACTTTGGCCCATCATCTTAATGACGGTGAGATAAGCAGAAAGAAAACACATTGTCGCAAGAGCTTGGAAATATAAACATGACAATCGCAGAATTTGGATTCATCAGCAATGTGTCATGAATCCTGTGCTTTCGCCCGCAATGGTGGGTTGCAATGCCTACCTTACCCTAGGTATATGTAACTGCACGTCCAGCAGCGATCAAGGTAAAAACAATTGTAGGAACATTATCATCCACAGGCAACATAAAGGAATTGGAGAGTTGAACGAAATAAAGACTTCGATGCTACCATGCTATTGAGTTTACGATCAAGTCGATGGCAACCTGCCCTCATTCCCAAACGCCCGACTCCTTGACTCCAATGTTCCTTGCCGTGTCCTGTGTTTAGTGCCTTGCCATCATAATGAGCTATATCCTCCCAGTATAGATGAGGAAGACAAACAGCCTCACGGAAGCACAGGGTCGCTCTTGGGAACACTTGGAAGCTCGGCGGCGACAGCCTCGGCCTCCTTGATCTCCTCTTCATCTCCTGCAGCATTATTCTCGGCCTTGGTTTCGGCTTCCTGCGGCGGGAAATACTTCCTGTAATTGAACCGTGTTAGCACGTCACAGCCTTGTGAAAGGTGGTGCTTTGAGTGGAGATCTCACGGAAGCGCCTCGTTGTAGGCATTGACGTCCTTCATCTCGAAGGTGCAGAAGACAATCCTGCTAAGCTTCGATCCATTGGGTCCTTCAAGGAAATTGCGAGCGACCTCGACGGCCGTGTGTGCGGCATCGTAGCTGGGGTAGCCATAGACGCCGGTGCTGATTGAGCTAAATGCGATGCTGCGACAGCCGTTCTCGACGGCCAGTGCAAGACTCGACTCATAACAGCCACGCAGATATGTCTCCGCCGCTTCGGGACCCTCCATGTCGTACACAGGTCCGACGGTATGAATGACCTTTTTGCAGGGCAGCTTGTAGGCGTCGGAGATCTTGGCTTTGCCAGTGTCGCAACCGCCCAGAGTGCGGCATTCCGCCAGGAGTTCGCGGCCAGCGGCGCGGTGGATGGCGCCGTCGACGCCGCCGCCGCCGAGGAGGGACTTGTTGGCCGCATTGACGATGGCGTCAACGGAGAGCTGGGTGATGTCTCCGCGGACGGAGGCGACGACGCGGTTGTAGGCCTCGTTCGCGGGCCGCAGGGGTTTCGCTGGGGCTTTGAGGTTGCCAAGCTTGTAGAGCAGGGCGACGGAGGGAATGTCGGGAGCCATCTTTGCGATGGAGCGTGCGGTCATGTGCGTCTTCGAAGTTGTTTCGGGTTGCTCAAATGTCGGTCTTGGGAAGTTGAAGGTTGGATGGAAGGTGCAGACTCATCGCCACCGGGAGGAGGAACTGGAGTGAGTCCTTCGACAGTGTCGAGCCCATGACGAAATAACTTGCCAGGGGAGCTTCAGTGCTAATCTTGGTGGGGGCGGGGCCGTGATTTACTGGCCCGCAGCTGTTAGGTCCTTCATTGCACACCTCCCAAGGTCCCCATGGCAGAGGCAAGCGATTTCCATCGGCACTCAAAGTTGCATGTTCTCGCAGAATTTACTAAAATAATGAGTCTCGTATTCATTCATTGCAATCTTCCGCGGCCACTGGCGAAGATGCTGCATCATGGCGACGAGCGGTCGCCAGTCCGCCAGCTCCGGGCTGGGCTTATCTAATCTCTCCGCAGTTCTTATCACAACCCCTCCTCCATCCGCCTCAGCTATCGTGACTCAAAACATTTATGCCCCGCGTTTCTTTGATCCAGCCCAAAGTTCACCCACCATTATCACACCCAATTGGGCTCGACACGTAAAACGAAGCATATCGACAGACTCCAAACTGCAGCCAGAAATCCTCTAGCAGGATCTGCGAAACCAACACCATGGCGGACGCTATCACCGAATCGACGGCGAAGCTCCAGCTCGATGAGGAGACTGGCGAGATGGTCAGCAAGGGCGAGCTGAAGAAGCGCCAGGCCAAGCGCGCGAAGAAAGCGGCTGCTGCGAAGGCAAAGGAGGCTAAAGCTGCTGTTGCGTCTGCGGTCGGTGCTGACAAGAAGGAGGCGCCCAAGCCTGCGAAGAAGGAGGAAGAGCCTGCCATCGACCCCGAGGCTATGTTCAAGCAGGGCTTCCTCGAGGAAGTCTACAAGGAGCGTCCCGTCAAGCCTGTCGTCACGCGATTCCCGCCCGAGCCCAACGGCTTCCTTCATATTGGACACGCGAAGGCTATCGCTGTCAACTTTGGCTTTGCCAAGTACCACGGCGGTCAATGGTCAGTGCCTCGTATAGATTCGATCGCGCCCAGCTAACAGATGGCCGACAGTCTCCTTCGTTATGACGATACGAACCCCGAGAAAGAGGAGGAGAAATATTTCACGGCTATCAAGGATATGGTCACTTGGCTTGGATTCACCCCTGTCAAGATCACTCACTCCAGCGACTACTTCCAACAGCTCTATGATCTTGCCGAGAAGATGATCAACCTCGAGAAGGCTTACGTCTGCTTCTGCCCCGATACTGAGATCAAGCTTCAGCGCGGTGGAGAGAAGGGTTCTACACCACGATACCGCTGCAAGCACGCCGAGCAGACGGTTGAGGACAACTTGACCAAATTCAGGGGCATGCGCGACGGCCAGTACCAGCCGAAGGAGGCCTTCCTCAGGATGAAGCAGGACATTACTGATAACAATGTGAGTCTATTGACAACCTTGCGTTGGGGGCTCTTGCTGATTCATGAAGCCCCAAATGTGGGATCTTGCCGCGTATAGAATCCCCAAGGAACAGGAGCACTTCAGGACAGGAAACCAGTGGCAGATCTACCCGACGTATGTGTACCGACTGCCGTCGTGACACGGCTGCTTACAATCATAGATACGACTTTACGCATTGCTTGGTCGATAGCATGGAGAACATCAGGTTTGCGATACCGCCCGGTTCTGTCCTGTTTCGTCACTAACTTCGGTAGCCACTCGCTCTGCACACGCGAATTCCTCCTCTCCCGTCAAAGCTACGAGTGGCTCAATGCAGCGCTCGTTGAACACCAGCCCATGCAGCGCGAATACGGCCGCCTCAACATTGCCGGCACCGTTCTCAGCAAACGCAAGATCCAGAAGCTTGTTGAGGAGAAGTTCGTGCGCAACTGGGACGACCCGAGGCTATTCACGCTCGTTGGTGTCAAGAGGAGAGGCGTGCCGCCGGCTGCCATCCTCCAATTCGTGAATGAGCTTGGCGTCACCACGTCGGAGACCCTCATCCAGATTAAGCGCTTCGAGCAGTCGATCAGGAAGTATCTCGAGGCTACCGGTAAGTCGTCCTGGTCGCAGCCCTTGAATCATTATGGACGACGAACTCATGCTCATAGTCCCCCGCCTCATGATGGTCCTTGACCCCATTCCTGTCGTCATCGAAGACGCTACCGAAGCCACCGAACTCGACCTTCCCTTCTCGCCGAAGGATCCCAAGATGGGCTCGCACACCGTCAAGTTCACCCCCACGATCTACATTGACCGCTCCGACTTCCGTGAGGTCGACAGCAAAGACTATTTCCGTCTCGCCCCGGGCAAGACCGTCGGCCTCATGAACGCCCCCTACCCCATCAAGGCCACCTCCTTCACCAAAGACGAGGCCACCGGCAAAGTCACCGAGGTTCGCGCCGTCTTCGACAAGCACGCCAAGAAACCCAAGGCCTACATCACCTGGGTTGGCTCGGAGGGCTCAAGGCGCGTGGAGGCGAGGGTGCACAACTCACTGTTCAAGAGCGATAGGCCCGAGGACGCTGAAGGCGGTTTCCTGAACGATATCAACCCCGACAGCGAGATCATCTACCCAGAGGCCATGATTGAGAGCGGCTTTGACGAAGTCAGGCGGAGGGCGCCGTGGCCGGAGGCTGCGGGCGAGAGCGAGCTGGGCAAGGGTGGCCCGGAGAGCGTGCGGTTCCAGGCGATGCGCATTGCCTACTTTGTGAGTGACCGCCGCCTTGTCTTGGCTGCTATGCTTTGGAACACATTACTTACTCGTCTTAGGCCATGGACTCGGATTCTACGGATGACAAGATTGTGCTCAACAGAATTGTGTCGCTCAAGGAGGATGCTGGCAAGAACTAGGCGCATCATGTGGGGGGAGAGGGTCTCCAACAGTGCATGTCACGATAGACAATCTAAGAAGCGTCGACTTTTGACCCACTAGCACTGTTCATGGAGAGTGCAACCGTCTGATCCAACTGCCAGGTCCAAGAGCTGGCTGAGAACTGCTGATCCACGAGGAAGCAGCTTTGAACCGCGTATGCGCATGACCCTGCCATGACTACGCGCGACAACTGACTGTATCGCCGGCTGGGTGCAGACACCTCCAGCATCCCGTATACACCATCGGCTTCGCGACAGCTTTAGCAGCCCGAGCCACAAGCAATCTTCTGGACAGTCACAAGACAGATTACAGTACAATTCGCATCCTCTCGACCGGTGACAATGGTATTCGTCAGGCTTCAAGAAGCCCGGCACCTTGGCAAACGTACCCAAGCCAGCATTCGTCATGGCCTCGCGTTTCCTGTCACCCCACTTCAAACGTCCTTCCGGAGGCTCCCTTGCTGCCGGGTCGTCGTCGCAGCAGTCTTGGCATTTTTGATCATGGCGGCCTACCTCCATGCGAAATTCGTCGAACCATTCCACTGCATTTCTGCTCCAGCATCAGTTCAGTTCTTGAGAACAGATCCCAACAATGAAGCGGCTGGCACAACGCTAACGCTAGAGGCACGATGCCAGGCCGTAATAGAAGTAGAGGGCTATGGAAAACCAGAAGGCTTGACGCGGAGAATGAAATCATGCTGCCACGCGATGGTAAGCACCCGCCCCTCTTTTCTTCGCTCTGCCCAAAAGCTCCCCAGTCTTCTTGCCAGCGAAATAACCACTGACAGCGACAGCGGTATGAGTATTTGATCGCCAGGCCAGAGTGGGCCTTTTATGATGAGGAGTTTCTGGCATGGAGGGCGACATAAGAATAAGGCCTATGAGGCGACTTTGGGCATAGCTCGCGGGTATGGTTCGGGGGGAGGCACGCCACATGTGTTCCACATCCCGGGGTAAATCAGGTAGCATTCAAACATTTCTTTCATGCGCAGCTTGAGATGACCATGGGAACAATGCTAACGTGCCAGCGGGGAGTGGCCGGTTGTCATCAAGAAGTAAGATGGAGTGGCCGGTCGCCAGGTCGACAGCAACACGTGGGTTTCAATAGTATGGCTGCTCCCCCGCACTCCATGATACGACGTGAGGCCGGCATCTTTCATCGTGCACTTGCCGTGATGTGGCCCATGAGCCCCCTGGGACGATCAAATCGATCTGCGGCCGGGCCTTGGGTGTCGGAGACCGTTGGGGGGTTCGTGACGCGCATGAACGGTGGCCGGGCCGACCCCGTGTAGGAGTGTAGTTGATGGAGGCCTGATGAAGAAGATTGGACATCCGACGAGTCGGCTTCGGAACCGGTGGCTAGAGACGGGCAGGTCAGTGGTTCATCATGCGTTGTGTGGTAGGCGGTGTGGTGATGATGACGGTGGTGCTGTGGCAGGTATAAAGTCTAAGTATTGGAAAGGGTGCCAGGAACGGACGAGGGAACGGAAGTCGCGATGCAACCCTAACAAGGCAAGAGCCAACAGTGCTGAGGTAATCACTGTCAATTGATCCCCAGACAGGGTCCAATGCTCTCCACGCTACCATCCCCTTCCGAGCCTTCCCCATCAGCCAGCTAAACCGCCTCTGTCAAGTCTTCTCGATCATCACGGAGATCAAAGTTGATCAACCTTTGTCAATGATAAACTTCCGTCATGCTCAAAACGATGCCCCTGCCTTCGTATACACCCCAGGAGACAGCTGCAAAACATATTCACGCCTGGACCACCTGATTCTCCCGCACGTTGTGCCAGGGTCTGCGACGCGACTCCTGACAGCCCAGACGACCTCACACGCGCAGCCACCGCTTGGGGTTTCACCTTCCATCTGTGGGACCAATCCCAGCATTGTTTCATCGAAACCTCCCGCGATGTTGACTACTCCATCGCCCAATGCCAGTCAAGCGACTTCCCTGCTCGGTCGCTCGATTGCTCGCCTGCAGCATAGCAATCAGCTCCTTGCGGCGAACACCCTGCTTTCAGGTTACCCCCTGGTCCTGAAGGGGTAGACATCCAGCCGAGAACGACAGCAGCACGGCCGCGGCTGGGCTTCCCTTTTCGTGGGCGATGGCACGGACGAGCGAGTGCTCGAGCGTCGACAACATGGCATCATCACGGACTGTCTTGTGCCTGTTGTTTTTCCTTCTGCTTGCGCGTGGTTCCTTGTTCTTCGTCTCTGTCTTTCAAATTCTGATTGTTTTTCTACACCTGGCATTTTGTGAATTGCTTCTCAACAACAGCAAACACGGTTCACGACCCCTTCGACGACATCTCATCTTCACACACTTACATTGGTACTCTCATTAGGCAGTACGAACCGACCAGATCCGCATCGTCGATCAGACTTTGGATATTATTCGGCACCAACAGCTTCTTCACTCTCGCAATCACCCCAATACTTACACCTGCCATGAATATTGATAGGTGACAAGCGCTGTGCGGCTACCCAGTCGCCCCCTGACCTCCCAACCAAGATGGCTTTTCCTAGCGCCAGGGCCAGAGCCAATGTGCCACGAGGAGGCCAACGACAGACCATGACCGGCCTCGACACGTACCATCAATACATGGTCCAGGAGAGCCGGATGAAGCCAGATCCTCTACGCATAGAACGTCCAAAGATGCGACTGACTGGCGCCGACCGAGTCGAGCGGCCTTACACAGCACGCTTCGGATCCTTCAGCACACCACATCCCACAGGACACACCCCATCATCTAGCTTAGGAAGCAGCAAGAATCGGCCATCCTCTGCAAAAGCCGATTCACCAACCATTTCGACTTCTGATTTCGCGCCCGTCTCTGGCCAGACGAATCGTGGCACTCCCATTAATTCACGCGCTAGACGCGTCCGACTCGCCTCACCTGCATCGCGCCGTGGTTTACTTGATACCCCGAGTACTGATCCAACACCGAGCGAAACCCTAGTTGACGTCAACCTCCCATGGCGACCGCCATACCTCAAACGAAGAGTTCTCCTGTCCTTTGCACTTCTCGTAGCCGGCCTTATCGCCGTTGTTGAGGCACTTCTTGTCATCTCGAACCGCAACACGGGCGTTGGACCACCCACGAGGCTGCTTCGCTACGCATGGCAGTACGCTCCGCCTGCCATCGTCACACTCGTCGCGGCCATCTGGACGCGGGTTGAGTACCAGGCCAAAGCCAGTGCGCCTTGGATCCGCCTGTCCCGCGGATCGAGCAACATGCGAACATTGATGCTGGACTATACGTCCATGATAGCGCCCCAAGCCGTCTTCCGGGCTGGTCAAAACAGGGACTGGCTCGTCCTCGTCATCACACTTGCCGGTCTGGTCTTCAAGCTTCTGATTGTCTTGGCGGTTGCGCTGGTGACGCCAGTACGTACCAACGTGGAAGACAACCTGGCGGGCGTTGCGGTCCAGCGTGCCTTTGTGAACGATGTGTCTGGACTGCAAGATCCAAGCTCCCTACCATTATTCACAATGCTGGGGTTGCAGACGACTGATCTGAAATTTCCGGATGGCACGTCGAGAGACTTCGCTTTTCAGTCGTTCGACACCGACCTACCAGCCACTGCCGAGGTACGAGCGACCGTTGATGGCTTCCAGGGTAGACTCGAATGTGAGGCGGCTCAGATGGCTCTCAATAACGTTCAGTTGATGCAAGGGTCGACCACGAGACTGGACGTCACGGTTGCCGCATCTTCCTGCAGGACGACACTAAATGTCCTGAACGACTTGTTCTCGAGCAATGCATCAGCAGTAACGCCTCGAGTTTTTATGGCTTTTCAGGCTGGTGACTGCGGCAACACCGGAGTGAACGACGACCAGCGATTCGCCATCATGGTGGGCACTGTGACCGTCGACCCGACCTCGTTCCCCCGCGACCCAAACGCACGCAATGTTCCCATCCGCGGGGCTCTCCCTCAATCGGCGGCGCTCCTTTGTCGACCCACCTACGATATCGCGCCTGTTGAGGTGGTAAAGAACGGTACCGACCTGCTCTCGATCCGGCGACTCAATAACACCCAGCCCCAGACTCTTAATGCCATCCATCCGTGGGACTTTGCGAAGGCGCAATTTGAGCTATACGACGAGGCATCCCTGAGTACTGCTATTCTCCCAACTGACAAGTACTACGACAACCCCGACCAAGCAGTCATTGACTCGGACGGCATCATCGATGTCATGATGGCCATGGAGGTCAAGTCAAACGGAGTACCTCAATTGGGCAATCTCTTGGACGCCGCAACGCTTGAGCGCATTGCATCTACCTACTGGACGCAATTTTCGGCACTGCTCGCAAGGAATGAGATTATGACTGGGGTGAGGCAGCAAACGGTGGGCAGAGCGGTGTTGGTAGGAGAGCGACTTCTCGTCCGAACTGTGCCTGCACACCTAATGGCCGCCTTGTTTGGTGTGATCGTTGTCGTTTGCCTGTTGGCCGTTGACATGGTGCCCAGGCTCGGGTTTCTGCCGCGGGATCCCAGCACGATCCTTGACATGGCCACATTATTGGCACATAGCCGACCACTGCTGCAATGCCTACGAGGAACGGGTGCCGCCGACGAGACCACCATCCAGGACCGTCTTGAAGGGTCGACTTATCGCCTAGGCGTGGAGCCGTACGAGAAGACGACAGACACTGGTTCTGGGTACTTCAAGATTCTGGGAGCGTGCCCGCCGCCGTTGGACGCGCCGCTCTATTTCCAGCACACGGCTCGATGGAGGCGACCGCTGCCGTTGCAGCTTTGGACGAGGTTGGCAGTGATAGTCGTGCTGGGAGGCATCATCGCGAGCTTGGAAGTTGCCTTGCGGGCATCCCAACGCAACCAGGGCATCGCAGGTGTGAGCGACGTTGACTACTTGCATTTCTTGTGGACTTCTGGCCCTGCCTTGGTGCTTCTTGTCCTTGCTCTGTATCACAGCGCCGCTGACTTTTCAACCCGGAGTCTGGCGCCCTTTGCAAAGCTCCGGGGTGGCGGTGAGCTGAGTACGACCGTTGGACTGGACTTCCTGAATAAGTCGAAACATCGGGTCATCTGGGCCGCCATGCGAACCGGTAACCCTTCCGTGCTGATTACGAGCATCACGGCATTTTTCGCTTCGCTGGTGGTCATATTTTCGGGTGCCCTCTTCACGCCAGTACCAGTCTGGGACGCCAGGAACGTGGTACTACAGAACATGGATTTCTTCGCCAACACAACCATCCCTCCGGCCGGGGTTGACCCCGACACATTGCCGCCAATCGACACCGATGCCGTGCTGTCATCGCTCATCCTTAATGCCAATGCATCGTTTCCCGATTTCACGTTCAACGACTTGAACTTTCCAGCAATGCAGCTGCAAGGGTCTCTGCCCAACGACTACCGCGAACTTCAAGACATTGCCATTGAGGCGACCATTCCAGCTCTTCGACCAAATCTGCAGTGCCGTCTGTACCCGCAGTCCGAGATTTCGACTAACATGACAATCGACTACCTCTTCATCAACATCGACGCCGAGCCTTGTAGGTTGGGCAACTCCGGGCAGCAGACAAGCAACGCCCTCCTTCCGGCCATCCCAGGCACCTCGGCTCCGACCGCTCTATTCGGTCGGGCCACCTCCCGGCAGGATAACCGCGCGCAATGTTCTGATTTTCTCTACATCTGGGGCCAGCTCGATAACCCCAGCTCGCCATCGTCGACCGTGTCTTACGTGTCCGCCATGGGCTGCAACGAAACGCTTGAGACGGTAGCCGCCCTGACGATACTACGGGGTCCGTTTCTTCGGATTGACCCGAAAGTGCCTCCTCGCGTTACGGGCGCGACCGCAACACCCAACTCTGTGGCGTTACCAGCATTGCGGTACGGCCGACTCGCTAATATCACCGCTACGGGAGGCAACCTCCTCGACCCATTCTTCTCTGCCCTGACGTCGTCAGATGTTGCTATTCCGGCAGCAGCCCTCGGCGACACGGGGCTTGATACCGCCGGACGCGTGGCCGACGCTATTGTTGCGCAGCACAAGGTCATACGCACCCAGAACCTCAGCCTCCGCATCCGCCGCTCGCTCTCCGCCCAGGGCAACTTTCCCTTTGCCGGCAACGGTGTTGTAATCGGCACGGGCGGCGAAGCAGCAGGTGCGCAGCCGCGGATCGCGGGTGTGCTGCGGAGCGTGAACAACAGCGGCGCGCGCAGACTGGAGGTGGATGAGATCGCGACGCGAGTCCTCCAGGCCGTCCTCGGCGTTGTGTTATTCGGGTGCGTCTCCGGCTTGGTCCTTGCTATCATTGGCGGGCTCGGAGTACGCGGCGAGGGTATCGTGCCGCGTCAGGGGAGGAGCATCGCCTCCATCGCGGCGCTCCTGGCTGATGGGAATGTATTTGGGTTCCTCGGGAGGGGTGCCGAGTGGATGACGCAGGAAGAGATCGAAGGCGATTTCAAAGACGGTGGGCTCGTTGTCGGGTTTGGTCTCGGGTGGGAGGTTGTGCGGGCGAGGAGAAGGGGAGACGGGGTGCGCAGGTACGGGAGTGATTTGCTCGGAGACGAGGAGCTCGAGTTTGGATTAAAGGTTGTGAGGGCCGGAGGATGGCAGGGCGGAGGGGAGGTCGGGCTCGGGACCATGGCGCGGGTCACCCGTGGGCAGCGAGGTTTCATCCGGACGAGGTCCTGACGGGGCGAGATGACATGGACGAACTGATGCCACATCTACGAATTTCCTTTGTCTAGCGATATTTAGGCGTTGGGGGGGGGTTAATACCAGGGAACGAAACGCAGGGCGCGAGGCAGGGGAGGCGGTTTGGGTATTATTATTTTGGACATGACACTACCGTACACTCTACGATGATCTCGACTTCCTCATTACGTCTCCGTCATGCTCTCCTCTATGATTTTCGGTGCTTTTCGGTGCTGCTTCCATGGTTTGATGGCACCATGGGAGAACGTGCCCGCTCGCTGGGCAAGACTGGCTCATCGCTTAGAAGAGAGCCATGGCACCGAGGGCGAGGACGCCCCAGGCGCCGGCGCCGGCGACGCGTCCGAGGGTCGAGGCGGCGCTGTCGTCGTCGCCGTCGCCGGTGGCCGCGGCGCCCGTCTCGGAGGCCGTGGAGTCGCCGGTGGCGGTTGCGTTGTTGGAGGAAGGGGTGGAGGTGCCGCTGGGGGAAGACGAGGCGGGGAGAGTGGGCTGGGGGAGGCCGGACTCGGTGATCTCGGCGGAGCCACCGGTGATCATTGCGCAGAAGCCGGCGGCGGCGGGGAGGAGGGGGGGGGGGGGGGGGGGGGGTCAGTCTTTAGAGGGGCAGGGAGAGAGAGAGAAGATGGAAAGCAGAGTCTGGCGTCCGAGCAAGAGGCAACGACCTAGGTTCGGAGGTCGAAGGGCAGGAAGACACAAGGGGACCACGCACCGATGGAGCGCACGGCACCGCAGGCCTGAAGGACGCAGGCCTGGCCGACGGTGTAGGTGTTGCGGTAGTTGTCGGGCTCGCAGATGCAGTCCGAGTCGGTGAGCTCGCAGGGGGTTCCGTTCTTGAGGGCATCGGTGAGGCACTCGCGGGCGCACTCGGGGACGGAGTCGATGAGGGTCTGGGCGGCGGCGAGGCCGGCGAGGGCGAGGATGGGCAGGGTGAACTTCATGGTTGCTTGTTGTTCTTTGTTCTTGGGAGGTGACGTTCAATGGGACCGTTGCTTGTTGCTGAGGAGCGAGCTGGGGAGCTGGACGATGAGGCTGACGGTCAGGCAGAGGGTTGGTGGTGAGGGGGATTCACGGGAGATCGGCCTCGGGGGGGGATGAATGAGCTTTTAACGCGCCGGGGGGGGACGCTCGTGTCGTGATCTGAACGAGAACGGACCCCTGCCCTTTCTCTTCAGGCACAGTCAGAAGCTATCGAAGCCTCCGCTGCCAACGCTCGTTGGTTCGCGGGGCGGAACGCGAGCTCGTGGCTTGCAGATTCTGCCCCTGGCGCGCCTCGGCGGCGCGGGAATGGAGGCATTTGGGGCAGTTGTCGCTGTGGTCCCATGGGCTGGCCTGCGGCGAGGGCGTCGAGCCATGCCTTTTGGGGAGAGGTGGACCGTCTTTTTCGTGTAGTGTGAGGGTGTGAGGGTGTGAGGGTGCAAGGGGATAGGAGGCTAGGCCGGAAGGGGGGCAGGGCAGGCGAGGTGTGTGGGAGGGGTTTTATTTTCTTCCTTTGCTGTTGGTGATGGTTCGGCGGGTTTGGCGGGCATCAGATAAGATGGGGCCTTATTTCGGTTATCAGATCATCTGATAAGATTTGTGTCTACGCCGTGTGCCATGTGCCGTGTACCGTGCTTCAGCTCAGGTCAGGTGGTGGAGCTCGGCGATGTCGGAGCCGAGGTTTCTTAAATTGTCGAATTGGCTGTATTTTGGTACAGTAATGTAGGTAGATTCAAGGAATAGACGTGCTGCTGTGGATGTTCGCTGAGTTGATTAATCTTCATTGATTCACGTCTTGTCAGACAATTGGACACTTGGATTAGTCGTCACAATCGTTGCAATTCGCCTGACGTCACGAAGTGTCATGATACACTGATGGCAAAAGTCAACTCTGAACCGTCCCCATAGTGATCACTCTCTCTTGCTACCTAGGTACATTATTGTTGTCGCTAACTGATTCTTTTTTTCCAAAACGCCAACTGACCGTCACGGCATACCCATGCATCCTATTGCGCCTCGCATCGCCCGGGTGCTGGCTCAACAAGCCCGCCTCTCATCCTCCTCATCCTCGTCCTCCTCATCCTCGTCCCCCTCATCACCTTCATCAAACCCAACCAAAACCCCAAACCCACAAACACCAGAAGCACCCCCCAAGTCAAAGCAAAAAAAGAAAACAATGGCCGAACTCGACGCCGAGCTCCGCCTCAAAATGGAGGGCATCTCCGGCGAAGGCGGCGCCGCCGGCGTCGAGTACGAAGACGGCAAAGCAGAGGGCCTCAAGCGCGGCGTCAAGTCCAACATGTTCCGCGTCATCTAGAGGCCCTCTTTGGCAGACTTGCATCACCAAGAGGTCACGACGAGGACGCCCAGCGGCATTGGCCCCGTGTTGACGAGTTCGCACGGCGCCCCCGCCGGCACGGCGAGCATGTCGCCTGCGCTGAGGGGTTGTTGGCGGGGGCTGTCGCGGGAGCCGACCTGGGCGAGGGCTGAGCCGGTCGTTATCGTCAGGGTTTGGTCTGCCGATTGGATCTTTGGACGTGTTAGTCTACAGTATATGCATATGAAATGAGAGACGGGAATCGGGCGGGAAGCATACGTCTTCGCTCATGTTGCCGCCTTCGGGGACGCTGACGGTCGTGAGTTGGGAGTGGGGGCCTGTCCAGAGGACGCGGCGGGAGGCGTCACGCGAAGAGATGTAGCTGTTGAGCATGTTGGGGAAGTGCTTTGGGAGGTGTTGTGCTTCGACACTTGGTCGTGGTTCTGGGGTCGTGTCCATGGTTGTGACTTGTTGGTTGCTTGGTTGCTGTGTATCGGCAGGGTTCGTTCTCGGTGAGATCGTGCTTGGAATCGGAATGTGGCCTCAGCTTTGTGAGATACCCTGCTATATAAGGCAGTACGAAACGTATTGTACATTCAGCGTGGGTCAAGATGGGGTGAGTCCGGGGCTCTGCGTACATTCAACGTCAGCCGATGCATCGTGTTACATCAGTCCACTGGCCCCGGACCAGCTTCGGTTAGCTCCGGGTTGGACCCCGATGGTACGATGTCGTGTGCTTCCCCGGGCTCGCTGTAAGATGGCATCTCCGGCTCTCTTCGACGGGCGGTAATCAGTTACAGTTGATTCAAGCTATTTAATCTCGATCTTGCGCTGAAGGATTCCCGGTCGAGATGTTGTGCCTCAGTCTCGGCACAGATGGCGTACCGAGCGATTGGTAGGCCGAAGATGAGATGCACCATTACTTTGCCTTGGAACCCCTTCGCTGTGAATCATGAAATGCATCCGGAACACGAATTCAACCGAATGAGTATCAGGACGGTTTCCATGACCAGACCGTCGAGCTCGTCAGACCAACAACATCGTGACCTTTACAGTTTGTTGCCATCAGTCACGACAGCACCAAGTGGGGGCCAACTCGCATCGTATGATCTTGAAGAACGGTCTGGAACAGAGCAAGCAAAGCATGACTGACTTGATCACTAATTCACGACACACAGTCTCACGAACAGAAAAAGGTTACACAGAACAAGCAGGAAATAAGCCGGCGCCGTCATCCCGCGCGCATGAGCTCCCCTAACAGCCCCATGCTTCAGCACTTATCAGCTGATCTCCCAGAGACCCAGATACCCAGACACCCTAATTCAGACACTGCGAGTACCACTGATTCTGCGCCCTGCACGTGCCCTGAGAACAGCACTTGGCTCCATTCCACCCCTGCCCGCCGCACTGCCCCCACAGCGCCGCGCAGCTCCCGCTCGGGGGCGGCACCGTCGGCGGGACACTGGGCGGGATAGTCGGCGGGATAGTCGGCGGCACCCCTCCGCCGGGCGGCGACGGCGCGCCAGGGCGGGGGAAATCGACGGCCATGTTGTGGCCCGTCTGCTTGTCACCGTAGTATACGTCGGGCGGGAACTTGTTCTGGCTGACGCAGTTGGGGTTGCAGGCGTCGAGGGGGCCAGAGCGGCCTCGGGTGTAGTCCAGGACGAACTGGTCGTCGATGCAGTCGGGGAGGACTTTTGGGTCAGCATGGGGCGAGCCGATCGAGGGACCATGGAGAAATACCTTTGAGGTCGTTGAAGGCCATGTTGCCGAGGTAGCAGTCGCGCATTTGGGTCGTGTAGGGGGTGTAGAGGCCGTTCCAGTTCCAGTAAAAGTTTCTGAGAGCGTTAGATGCTGCGTCTTGCATACGTCGTCCACTAAGAGAGGCGTACTTATTGGTTCTGTCGGCGGCACAGCCTAGCATGATCAAGGCACCCACGGGCGACGTCTTGACCGACTCGGAGCTGGTGTTTGGGCAGCAGTAGCTGATGAGAGGGCCTGTCGTGGTGCAGTTGAGCGAGCCAAGCACACCTGAGGCGGCCGCGAGAAGCAGGAGGCTCGGCTTCATGATGAGGGTTGGGATACTCAACGTCAAGATGCAGGTCCTAAGTTACCAGTAGTTGGGAAGCTCGAGGATGTTCACGACATCTCTCGGGCTGCATCAATAACCCATGGCACCTCGCGTCTTTATACATGAGCATGCAATATCCACTGTGAAATACTGATTTGAACAGTTTCGTCTGTTACCCCTCGTCTTTGGCACAAACAGTCTCCCTTCGACCGGCATGTTGCCTCGAAAGCGAAGACAGGTTGTTGCCAAGCACCCTTGATGAGGAGTCTATCCATGTGAGCCTCTCTCGCCTATCAATAGGCATTGAATAAATGAATTGACGGGAATCTGGTTCATCACAAACAGCCTACACAGGCTAAATCACTTTGGGGGCACCAGAATAGTACTGTGGATGCTGGGCGTGATGGCTTCATTCCTTACTCGTCGTGGCAGAAAGACGGTTGCTGCCCCATCCTGGCCCCCAACGTTATTTAGCAATCTTTTGAAGATGAACCTCTCCAAGCATGAGAGAAATTCGCGTCCACCTTTCCTCTCCTTCATCTTCACAGCGCCTGCACGTGACAGCAACATGGATGACTCGGCCTCTAATCACCCGACTAGTTTCGATCTCCGCTCGAGACGGGTGCTGAAGACCTCCTACGCCACGAGCTTCGGCGGGCGATGTTCTCCCCTCATCCCTGGCGTGTCCACAACTGCCGTCCCAAGTAACGGCAGCATCGGGCTTTATCGTCCGGCAGAGCGCAACACACCACGCCAAATGGACGGCCAAGCTGTCAGGTCTCTGTTCGGAAACTTCCACCTCGGAGAGTCATGTTCCACGTTTCGAAAGATAGCCAGTATTGCAGTGGATATCTGGTTCAATGGCGCAGTAATCTAACATACATCCATTCCGGGTTCACCTGAGCTGCACCCCAGGTCCCTCTATTTCCAATGGAGAAAAAGAACCACGAAATGAATCGGGTCATGGAAGAGAGCTCTGCCGGCTTAGGTAAACGGCGCCACAGCGGGTGATGACCGTTGGGCCGGTCTCCCCGTCTTGGCCATGATCGTCACGCCTTCTCGTCGGCTTCGCCGCCCGTCACCAACACAACCATCCCCACCCCTCGGCTAAAGGAAAAGTCTGAGTCTGTCGTCAATCCAATGACCGACCATCGGGGAAACCCATGACATTTCTACTTACATCGAATTGCAGTAGGGCAGGGTAATCCTCGGACGGCCTACATCGCGACTCCGTCAAGTCCGTCCCAGGACCTCACAGGAGTGGTCGGAACACGTCCTGACGCGGGGCAACGACAGTTAGTGCCGGCACGATTGCGGCCCTACGTATGAGGCTTTGCGGGGGATGTTTACCCTACAAGACCAAATCTCCCAAGAAGGTCGGGGTTTTCCCCGCGTAGCTTGGGACTCAACTCGACAGAACCAACCATCGAGCTGGAGCCTTTGGAGATCATGTGGGAATACTCCGAGTTTCTCCGCCTTTTTTCTGGGCCGACAGCCGTTCCACAGGCCTCTAGAAGAAGTCTGTTTGTCCGAGATTTCCAGTTCCTCCTATCATAGAGCTTCATCCTCGAAGCTTGTCCCCCGCCGTCGACCCCCGGTCGACGCCCTCCAAACCCCACACAACGATGCTCGGTCTGGGGACTTATCGGCCCTGCTTGGAGATCTCGGGCCACCGCGAGTCGTGACGTTGTGACGTCGGTTTGGGAAACATGGCCGAGATCTGCCTTTACGAGATCTCGCGTTGCAACAGCTCGCACCGGCCATCGGCGGCACATGTGGGCTACGATGATGGGAAACATGAAGATCGGCATACTATATAAGGGGGAGTGTTCCGAACCCTTGGACGGAAAGTGAGAGAGGCACCACTCAGCACAAACTCAAAGCCTCAGTCTTCATCATGGCCGCCTCTCTTGCCTTGATCTTCTCGAGCCTCCTGCTGGCGCCTGGCGTTCATGCCCAGGCATTCGGCACCGAGGAGCGTGGCGAGGACGCCTTCAGCTATGTTCAGCCTCTGAACACGACCATTCTTGGTCCTTATGGACACTCTCCTGCCGTCCTCCCTTCACGTGAGTAACACAGAGGACTCTACACCGCGATGCATTTCTCAAACTGACGTTTTCTAGCCAACGCTACTGGCGCCGGCGGTTGGGAGGGTGCCGTGGCCAAGGCTTGGACTTTCATCGACCAGCTCACCCTCGAGGAGAAGGCCGACATGGTCACCGGCCAGCCTGGACCCTGTGTCGGCAACATCGTCGCTATTCCCCGCCTTGGCTTCCACGGCCTCTGCCTCCATGACGGTCCTCTGTCCATCCGCGTCGCCGACTACGCAAGTGTCTTCTCCGCCGGTGTTTCGGCCGCTGCCAGTTGGGACAAGGGCCTGATGTACGAGCGTGGTCTCGCCATGGGCAAGGAGTTCCGCGCCAAGGGCGCCCACGTCGCTCTGTCACCCGTTGCCGGCCCCCTCGGCCGTTCTGCCTACTCTGGTCGCAACTGGGAGGGTTTCTCCCCGGATCCCTACCTCACCGGTATCGGTATGGAGAGGACTATCCAAGGTCACCAGGATGCTGGTGTCCAGGCTACGGCCAAGCACTGGATCGGCAACGAGCAGGAGACGCTCAGGAACCCCATCTACGACCCCAACGGCACCCTCACCGACGTCACCTTTGAGGCCCTCTCCGCCAACATTGACGACAGGACGATGCACGAGCTCTACATGTGGCCCTTTGCCAACGCTGTCCACGCCCGCTGCGCAAGCTTCATGTGCGCTTACCAGAGGCTCAACGGCTCCTACGCCTGCGAAAACTCCAAGGCTCTCAATGGCCTGTTGAAGGAGGAGCTCGGCTTCCAAGGATACGTCATGTCCGATTGGGGCGCGACTCACTCTGGTGTTGCCTCCATCGAGGGCGGTCTCGATATGAACATGCCTGGCGGTCTCGGCCCCTACGGCATGATGGCCCAGGCTGGCTCGTTCTTCGGCGGCAACGTCACTACTGGCGTCAACAACGGCACCATTGATATTGCACGTATCGATGATATGATTCTCAGGATCATGACCCCTTACTACTGGCTCGGCCAGGATGGAGACTTCCCCAGCACCGACCCCTCCAGTGCGGACCTCAACACTTTCACCCCGAGGTCCACCTGGCTGCGCGAGTTCAACCTCACCGGCGAGAGGAGCCGCGATGTGCGCGCCGACCACGGCGGTCTCATTCGCAAGCACGGCGCTGCGGCGACTGTCCTGCTGAAGAACGAGAACAAGGCTCTGCCCCTCAAGGCCCCCAAGTCCATCGCCGTGTTCGGAAACGATGCCGGCGAGGATACCCAGGGCTTCTATAACCAAGCTGACTTTGAGTACGGCACTCTTGTCGCTGGCGGTGGTTCTGGTACCGGCAGGCTCACGTACCTTGTTTCGCCGCTGCAGGCTATCAAGGAGCGTGCTGCGCAGGATAATGCCCTTGTCCAGCAGTGGCTGAACAACACTCTCATTATCAACTCCAAAGTCACCGACCTTTGGGTCCCTACCCCGCCTGAGGTCTGCCTTGTCTTCCTCAAGACCTGGGCTGAGGAGGCCATCGACCGCGAGCACCTCGATGTCGACTGGAACGGTAACGAGGTCGTCGAGACAGTTGCCAAGGACTGCAACAACACCATCGTCATCACCCACTCTTCTGGCATTAATACTCTCCCCTTCACCAACCACCCCAACGTCACCGCCATCGTCGCGGCTCACTTCCCCGGCCAGGAATCCGGCCACTCCCTCGTGGACGTCCTCTACGGCGATGTGAACCCCTCCGGCAAGCTTCCCTACACCATCGCCCTCAACGGCAGCGACTACAACGCGCCCCCCACGACCGCCATCAACACCACCGGCGTCTACGACTGGCAGTCCTGGTTCGAAGAGAAGCTCGAGATCGACTACCGCTACTTCGACGCCCACAACATCTCCGTCCTCTACGAGTTCGGCTTCGGCCTGAGCTACACCACCTTCGAGATGGCCGAGCTTCAAGCCGAGCCCCTCGCCGACAACCTCGCCTCCCGCCCCGCCGACGTCCCCGTCATGCCAGGCGGTAACCCCGAGCTCTGGGCCGTCATCTACAACGTCACCCTCGACGTGACCAACACGGGCGACGTCGACGGTGCCGCGATCCCCCAGCTGTACGTCAGCTTTGCCGATGGCGCGACGCCTGCTGGCACGCCTGTCAGGCAGCTTCGCGGGTTCGAGAAGGTCCAGCTTGCCGCTGGCGAGACGAAGAGTGTGGAGTTTGGGCTTATGAGGAGGGATCTTAGCTACTGGGATATTGTTGCCCAGCAGTGGCTTATTCCTGAGGGGGAGATTACGCTGTCTGCGGGCTTTAGCAGTAGGGATTTGCATGCTGAGACGACGATTACGCCGGTGCAGGCGTGATGGCGGTTGAGGTCTGCGATATGATAATGACAGCGAGTCGGAATTAGATAATACTATTTCTTCAATAATGCGATGGTGACGATATTTTACAACGTGAACACTTGACTGGACACTATAGGTACCGCTGGACAGGTCTGAGGCTCTGAGCTCCTCGGTGTCTGAAGATGGTCTAGCCAACGCTCTGTATCTCCTACGTACGGCAAGGGTTCCCATTAGTGTGCGTTGAGTGGCGCAGCCTTGCGCTGATAACTTCATCTGGTCGAGCACAGGAGGTGTGTGCAGTATTCGTCCGCAATAAGAATACCCAGTCACCTGCCGCATCAGCGCGCCAAGAGTCTGCGAGCCCAACATGGGGTGACAGTCAGAACCTGGCAGCGTGCATATTTTCATGCGTCCTTTGGTTTCCAGCCCATGCCCCTCTCCAGCCATTTTACACCCCTCATCCAGATCTTGTTCTACCCCAGACCGTGTCCAGGTCGACACTCTTCCGCAGCACCCGGTCCGCCAGCAGTGAGAGCCATCGACCATGTCAAACCCACAGGACTATACTGTGGGCGATCTCTGCCCTCTCTACCGAATCTGTTGCTGCCCGACAGTTTCTCGACGACCTACACGAAGGCCCTGAGCGCGTAGCTCGATAAGACAACAATGTGTACACGTTAGGACGGATCGGACGCCACAACGTCGTGATGGCTACCCTTTCCTTAAGGAGAATACGGAAATGTGTCGGCGGCAGCCGTCGCGAGGGACATGCTTCACAGCTTCCCGAATATCCGCATCGGACTCATGGTCGGCATCGCTGGTAGTGCGCCGAGTTCGAAGCATAATGTCCGCCTCGGCGACGTCGTGGTCAGCAGCCGAGGCGGAGGTCAGGGCGGCGTCTTCCAATACGATTACGGCAAGACGATACAGGACCAGGCTTTCCATCACACGCAGTTTCTAGACCAGCCGCCATCGCTCCTCCGCTCCGCGGTTAGTGGCCTAGAGATATAATACGAGATCGACGGTCATTAACTAAACGAACGGGTTACTCAGGCCCTGGAAAAGCAGCCGCGACTCCGGAAGAAGTACTCCCGGCTACTAGCAGCGAGCCACCGACTATATCAATCAATATATATACATCAGAGTCCGCTCTGTAGCTGTGATAAGGTCTATAGTAATAGTCTAAAGACGTTAGTAGTCCGGCAAGGACGCTGCGAGGAGGATAACAACCCTACCATCCATTATAGACTCATCGCCAGCGCAAACCAACTCATGAAAGATGCGCAAGTACGAGATAAGCTGGTAGCTTCGAATAATATCCTCTGCTTTGAGACGGAGGCCGCCGGGCTAATAAATCACTTCCCGTACTTAGTGATTCGTGGTATCTGCGATTACGCCGGCTCGCACAAGAAAGACGACTGGCAAGGCTTTGTAGCGATAATGGCCGCGGCATATGCGAGAGATCTCCTCTCTATCATTCCGCCTGATCGCATTCTTTAAGAAAATGCCATTCCTTAATAGGTCTCCGGTAAGTTGTGACTGTAAGCCTGTAACGTTGCTCACCCACATTTCGTCACCCCCCCCATTTCGTCACCCCCAAAAATCCCACCCCAAAATTAGACCCCCAATTCAACCCGAATTTTCGACCCGTTCCGATACAACAATAATACAGTCCTCTGAGTTACTAGGTAATTCAGGGCCGCTGATTTCACCTAGACTATCCTCTTTATCGCCTGCCTCGATTTGGGCCCTGTGGATAGCTTTAATGTCGGTAAACTTCGAATTTAGGCTAATTCGGACCCTCTTCTTCTTCCTAGGTCGTGCCTGTTCTAGCTACTGCTCTAGAACCTGAATCCTACGTTCCTGGGTAGCTAGGAGGCAGTCCCTTTCGTTAAAGCCTTTCTAAACCTTACGGAATAGAAGCCGTTACGTATTAGTAGGTTAGTCTAGGCTATTAAACTGGGCTAGTTAGACCTATAGTTTAACTAACTTCCTAGGGGTCGACTACGTAACTATAGACGTCGCTATCTTATATACCTCGATAGCCCTAGACCTAATAGCCCTAGACCTAATAGGATCGACTGCCCTAGTAGCGTTAGTAGTATTCTCAAGTAGTAGAGGGCTAAGGAGGGGCTAGGTTATAGATACGGGCTAAAGACCTATTAACTTCTACCTACTACGTATATTCTAGGCTAAAACCGCTAACTCTCGGGCCTTCCTATAGCAGGTAAGGAAGTTCCTTTTACCTACTACCGTAGAGTCGTTCTATTAGGGAAGGTATCTAAGCTGCTTCCTATATATAGCCTTTAGGGGACTAAAAACCGACTAGTTAAGAGGCTATAGGACGTATAACGTGTATAGAAGTAGGAATAGTAGATAGATATTACTACTATAGTAGAGATATATGAATTCTATTATCTTATAGCTTCCGTAACCGTCTAGGATAAGAAGCCTAGCTATTAAGGGGTTAGTTAGTTACGTAGAAGGGATAAAGATCTCCTAAAGCTAGAATATAGCTATATCGTTATCGGTCTATCCGTTTTCGGTTATAGTAAACTTCTAACTACTATAGGGCTATAGGTCTAGAGGAAACTACTACTATTAGACTGACTTTCCCTTATATATAACTAAGTAGGGTAGTATAGAGCCTATTACGTTAACGCACTTAAGGATTAACGTCTATGCCCTCGAACTAGGCTGTTTTTTACGTAGATTCTAGGCTTCTACTAAGCCTAGAACTAGGCTATTTAACCTACGGCCCTCGAGGATCCTAGTCTTATCTATATTATAGTAGTTAACTAGTTAGATAGGCTTAATCTCAGGAATAGCTAGGAGACGGAACTAGTTCCTAATTACGTTAGTTAATGCCCCGTTAATACGCTAGGAATCTATAGGTCTAGCTCTTTAGACCTTAATAGAAGGGTTCCTATATAAGAAGGCTTAGAACTAGTTTCTTTCCGATCGCCTAGCCCCCCCCGTATAGGCATAGGATACGTTCTGCAAATTCCCTGACTTAGGAATAGGTCGGTAGGAGCCCTAGGGCAGCCTGGATCCGTATCCATTCTACTAGATGCTTTTCCTATATCGGGGATAGCTTCTGCTAGCTAGAAAACGCGATATTCCTTAGTTGGGTACCTTATAGGCGGCTATTAAGGGTAGTCCTCGGAATACCCTATTATAACGCGGCTTGCTTAATGGATTAGCCGTTTCCGATAGCGTCTAGAGCCTAATTGATCTCATCTTCTGTATATGCAGGCATTATCGATCTATATAGCTGTATATGAAGTTTAGAAGGGATTGTAGCAGAATTAGTAAAGATATCGTAGATTAAGGAGGGTAGGTCGAAAGCGGTGAGGGATTTTGGGGGTAACGAAATGGGGGGGGTGACGAAATGTGGGTGAGTAACGTTATAGCAGTAATAAACCGGAATAAAGAGAAAGGCCGCTTATCGCTAATTAATCAGATAGACCTAGTACTTTATAGCCTTGTTTCTTATACGAATAATGCTATTTCAAAGAAGATACGTTTCTAAGATATTAGATACGAGAACGAGAAACACGTTAAGTGCTACTAAAGCTTTAAGACCTCTAATTACGAAGACTTCAAGAATATAAACCCCGAACGGGTTCAGGGTACTTATAAGTAGGTAATCGAATACGAGAAATATATACGATAGCGAGAAAGTCCCTATAACGACCTACTATGGATATTAGCCGATATTATAACCACGGACGACCACGGGCCAGGGGGCCGGGACCCTGGGGGTTACCGGCGGACTAAGGGGACGAGCGTTAGCAGAATCATATATATATATAGATGCGGCCAGAGGCCCAGACAAGGAGAAGGAGGGCATCGATTATTCTACGTCTCTACAGCTACCTACTAACAGACTCATTGCTTGTCCTTCACTCATTGCCAACTACCCCCTTGACAGCGGACCCCGGCTATGGCAAGTCGGTGCTAGTAAGGTCTCTCATCGACTAGGAGCTTCGCAATATAAGTACTTATATAGTATGCTACTTCTTTTTCATCGATAGCGACGAATAAGACCGCCTTACTACGGCGCTTTGTGCTATACTGCATTAGCTCTTTAGCTGTTGGCCTCACCTTCTACGACACGCTTAAAACGCCTTCTTAGAGAACGGAACGAGCCTGCAGCACGAAGTTGACGAAATCTGGCGTATCCTGCTTGCTACCATGGATGAGACTGCACATGCCGTCACCTGTATGTTAGATGCTTTGGACGAATGCTTTAGAGCCGACTAACAGAAACTCATGAGGCTTTTGACAAGTTTCTATACTTAACGTATTAGCGTTAAGACGCATATGTCGGCTGAAGTTTCTTGCAATAAGCCGCCCTACTAGAATATCGAATATGGTTTGATAGCATCCCTCCCGAGTCCCCATCTATCCGATTAGCTGGCGAAGAGAGTAATGCCGATATTGAAGAAGAGATTAACCTCGTTATTCAGCAAAAGATACAGGCAGCCGGCATTACTCTTCATCCAAAACAGGAAGTTCGTGATAGATTGCAGGCAAACTTACTGTCCATGCCACACCGTACCTACCTTTGGCTATACCTCGTCTGGAATGAACTTGAACAGAGTACTAAGCGCACTGAAAAGACCTTCGTTAAGAAGATTGACTCTCTGCCGTCGACCGTTGAGGATGCATATAAGGGATCCTAAGCAAATACCGCCATAATCAACGCATAGAAGCTGAAGTACTCCTACATATCGTGGCGAGCGCATTTAGACCCCTTACCTTAGCAGAAATAGACGTGGCTCTTCAGCTAGGCACAGAATCATCAGTGCCTCCAGACACGAGGATCCTGACCTCGACGGGGAGCATCACAGGAGACGAATTCGAGAGCTTTGTGGCCTATTCGTCTTCATATGCGAAGACCGAATATATCTTTTGCATTAGACGGCAAAAGACTTCCTGGTCGCGAGAGAGAGCCACGGCGATCAAGCAGCAGACCGTTGGAAACATTCATTTGATCACAGCACTCGAACAAGGTCATGACGCAGATCTGTGTGCAGTACCTTTTATTCCTCGACAGTATTGCACCCCGATTAAATAAGTTAAATACAGCGTTCGTATTTAACTATTTAGCTCGCTGAAATCGACGTGTTTATTTGTTTAACTCTATTTGCAAATATTTAACTTATTTATTAGATAATAAAGCCCTTACGATAGTCAGGGACTCACCTATTACCTAGAATCGTTAGTATTAACGCTATTAATACCCTAATATAGCCCTCCTAATTGAATAGCCCCTCGACGAAGCTAGTTATTAAGGTACTAAAGCTCTTCTAACGTCTCTAGAGCTATTCTGGCCCTCTATAACGTTATCGTTAACTTCGCGAGACTAAACGCCCTCTCGTAGTCTGCCGATATTATAGGTATCGCTAAGATATCGAGAGCGAGCTTACTAACGGTAGGATACGTCTCCTAGCGCCCGTTCTACTAAGTAATAGGATCCTTAACGCTGGACTCTTATAATAGATCGAGTCGAAGGTATTAATCGAGCTTAGAGTTAGGTATTATAGTTCTCTAATACTTACTCTATACTTAGTCGTCGAAATTTAATAAAGGTATTATAGGTTAAAGTATTCGGAGCTAGCTAAATCTATTTTATTCTTAACCTTAGGGGTAATCTAACGAAGCGGAAGTAGAAGAATAGTAATACTAGTATTCCTACTAATAATATAAGCCTATACGTGCGTCCTAAACCTAGATAAGCTATTTAAGGCTTAACTACTATACTTTAAGCTACTAGATACTAAGGCTAGAGTAGAGGATAATAGTAGCTATATAGAGAGGAGACTCTCTAAGCTTTATATAGTATTAGTTAAGCTTCTACTATGCGTTAGTAATAGAGAGATAGAAGTAGTAGCGTAAGTCTTTACTAAGGGCATTAATATACTATAGGATATTAGTATATTCGCTACGGATATAGTCTAGAAGTACTTAAATAGATAGAGGTAATAAATATCGTTAATTCTACTACCTTTACGTATACTAGCGAGACCTCGAAGAGTCTTAGCTTCTCTACTATTAACTACTATTATCTATATCGTCGAAGAACGTCTTCTACTCCTCTATTCTCTCGAGGATATACTCTATCCTAACGAGAACTTCCTAGAGCGCGCCGTAGCTCCCCTACTTACTCTATCCTTGCGTCCTTATTATTTATCGATAGAGGGGTTTAAGGGTAATATAGAGTTCTATTAGGAGGCGCTAATCTTCGAGTTAGAGGTAGTCTTCGATAGGAACTCGCTTATATAGATCGACTTCGCTTATATTCCGTATAAGAAAGCTTTAGATATCGCCCTTCTTCTTTAGAGCTCGATTAAGTATAAGGTACGTCGAATTCTATTAAGTATTATTATTAAGTACTAACTTAAGTTCTATTACTATTTATTAATAAAGGAGAAAGTCTCCTTCTTAAGCTGCCTCTACTATAATACGTTAGAAGTACTAGCTTCGCTATAGAGAAGATCTTACCTACTAAACGATATTATAAAGCTTTCTAATAGGTCCCTTCTTCTACTAGAGTTAAAGAACGCTATCGAGATTATCTGTATTATCGAGAGACTAAGACTCTTATTTAAAGGTCTCGCTATTATTACTATATAAGAACGCGCGACCGATAAGGTTTAAGATATAACTATAGTAGCGTATCCGCCGCTCGGTAATATCCTCGTAGCATAGCTTAGGTTATAGAAGTTAGAAGAGGTCGTAGGAATATATATCGTTTATTAACGCGTTATCGGATACTATAACGCTAATAAGGTCGACGATATCCTAATCTCTTACGACCTCTGTAATAGTATTAGCCGTGATATTACCTATATAGGTACTAGGTTGCTCGTAGAGTATAAGAAGGCGTTATTATAGTTATCTACGTTCGTTAATATAGTACGTAGATACTACGAGGATTGCAATTCGATTTAGAGAGGTCTAGTAGTCGTAGGAGAGGTGAATCTTCGTAAGAGATACTCGTAGCTTAGCCTATACCTATCTCTTCTTACTAACGAAGACGCTGCTTAGTCTCTTTCGTAGACTATTCCGACTCTAGAGTAGGTTATCGGATACTTAAGGATTCAGCTTCGAGAGTAATCGATATATAAACGGGTTATTAAATACGTTAAACGCCTAGTTTATAGTAATAACGAAGCTAAGAGCGAGCTCCTCGAGTACCTCTAACTAAGCTCTTAGAATAGTAATAGAACGCTATTATAGAAGGAGAGATATATTAGATAAGCTTAGAGAGGAGTCTTTAATAGAAGAATTCTCGAATATCCTATACTTCTTCCTAAAATAAAGACCCGTAAAGGTCATAGTAGAGGCCTTAAAGAGTATTAGATCTCGTCTCTTATTATAGAGACTATAGACCTAGAAGCTATCGCTAGTAGTATTTACTATATTAAGTAGCTTAGTTATAAAGATCCTATAATCTCTAATCTAGCTTATACGGCCTCTAGAGCCCTTCCTCGTAATAATCGCGTCGAGAGTAAAGCGCTAGCTATAGTAAATCGCCGTAGGGAGGTCGGAATCAGACTGCGTTAGGCGTAAAAGTTAGGTTCGAATTAAGTCTAGCAGACGCGCCCTAAAGACCGTTATAGATATATCGATAATAGTAGTAGTAGTAGCGATAGCTTTAATAGCGTAGGTAGTATTATAGTAACGTTATAGGTAGGTAATATTATAGATAGTTCCGTTAGTGGAATTACTACTTTAGTAGGGGATTTACGCCTCGGTAATTTTTAGGGTAGGAGACGAATCTAGCTAATCGGTAGATTAATATATATAGGTCTTTTCCCCTATTAGTAATAGTAGTTAATAGCCTAATTAGTTAGGGTCTCTACTTTATTATAGAGGGTCTGGGTTCGATTCCTAGTATTAGCGTTTATATTACTTATTATAAACTTCTATTTATAATAGGCAATATAAAGTTTTAATTAGCTTAGTTACTCTTTTTTTATAGGTCTCGAGTCTCGATATCTATTTGAACGTTTGCTAAATATCTAAATATTGTAAATCTATGTATTTGGCTATTTAACTATAGGAAAATAGGTTATTTGTTTGGTTGTTTGATGATTTGACTTATTAGATTTGATCGGGGTGCATCACTGTTCCTCGATATTCGAGACGATAGCTGCCACGAGGCCGTTGAACTAATTGATGCCGGCGTCAACGGATATCCCTTGCTGCAGTATGCATCCGCCAACTGGCCAGCCCATCATTGCAAAGCGGGTGGCGAGGATTCGGCCCTCGTCAAGGACATGCTGTAGCTCTAAGATTCCCAAAATCCGAGATTCGATACCTGGGCCTCGGTCTTTTGCAAATCTTCGGGCTTATCCCTGCCTAAAGAGAGCCTACTTCCCATACATCTTGCCGCGATGAATGGTCATCACAGGGTGGTTGCCGAGATTATCAAGAACAGCCGTCCCAGCATTCACGCGGAGGATATTTGGGGTCGAACGCCCCTCATATGGGCTATCACCAGCGGCCATGAGGAAATGGTACAACTTCTCTTAGACGAAGGAGCGGCGGTCTCCGGGCAGGTCGGTCAGAGCGGCGGAGCTCTACACCAAGCCATCCACCAAAGCCACGTCAAGATTGTGGACTTGCTTTTGAGAAACGGGGCTGATACCAACGCACAGGGCCGGCTCAGCAAAGGTTTACCACTCGCCGCAAAACTTGGCGACTTCCAGACCGTGAAGTTGCTTCTTGAGAGAGGTGCAGATGTCAACGCCCAAGACAGTAATCTCGGCCATGCTTTCTCTGCCGCCACGACTGGGAGGTATAAAAATATGCGGCAGCTCCTCGTCAGACAAAAGAGTTTCGACGTCCACTCCAGAGACGATTCGGGCCGCACACTCCTGCATCAAGCCGTTGACCCGGGCGATTATGAACGTGTCAAGGTACTTCTCAACACTGGCAAGGCCAATGCCAACACTCACTCGGACAGAGGCCAGACACCACTCATAAGTGTCGTGTATCACGGACACCAAGAGATCTTAGAGCTTCTCCTGACTATTGGAATGGCCGATATCAATTTCAGAGACAGGCATGGCCTCAGGCCGCTTCATTGGGCGGCAAGACTTGGAGAATTGGAAACATTGAGGATTATCTTGAAGTCCGACAACGAAGAGATCAACGATAGAGATAGCCATAATGGTCGGACAGCACTCTCTTGGGCCGCTGCAAATGGAGAAGACGAGGTAGTGAGGTTTCTTCTTGCGAGTAGCGGAATCGAGGTCCAGACAGCAGACTTTGCCGGCCAAACACCCTTGAATTGGGCTACCACCAATGAGCAACTTGGTGTCGTGCAGATGCTCGAGAGTAATGCAGCTGTGGATGTCTCTCTTGAGTACGCTTGCGGTGTCCACGTCCACACGTTGTAGACCGTATCCTTCACTATGGAGATCCAGAAGAGCTACAATTTGTAAACGAGTCTCGATTCGTGATAATCTTCAAATAGCTGTACGGTGTCTTCGTGAAAGTTGAGTCATACTGCCCCCTCCATTATGATGGGCCCAGGCGAGGTTTCCCTACGTCTTGACTATACGTTATGGGCAGAACTACATCATCGCGCAGAGTTTGGTTAAGGAATTGGAGGCCTATCTGGCTGCAATGCACTTCAAGGTGTATTTGGGCTTTAGTTATGATCTCCTGAACTTATTGTGACATGTAAGAGCCTGTTCAATGGTTGCTGCTGTGGCCACCAGCGTGACCACCGGCATGCGCTGCCGTCCCTGCATCGCCTCCCGAAGTCATTGTGTGTCCGAACCCACCGGAGTAGGCATTCTCGTTCCCATACCCATATCCATACCCATTCCCATACGCGTTGCCGTACCCGTTCCCGACCGGTGCAGTGGTCGAGTCCGCCCAAGTTGGGTTGGCAACACCACCGGGATGCGTCCCAATGCTCGATCTGTTATCAGGCAACTTGTATCTCACGACATCGTCCTGGATGCGCGACTTCTTCAGCCTGCTCCTGCGAATGCAGCAGCAGACGGCAATGCAGAAAGCGATGAAACCGACGACGCCAAGGACGATGGCTACGATGACACCGGTGCCGATTGCTTTGCTCGTGTTGCGGACATCGTTGCCAAAGTCATCATTGCTGCCGTAGCGCTGGCGTGGTATGAGGAGGTTGGTGATGTCGGTTGCGATGGCGGGCATGGTGAGATGTTTGTGCTCGAGGAGTGTGAAGGCGATTTACGGTGTAAGATGAAGAATCTCCAGGTGCAGGTTTCTTGGAGTGAGTGTATAGCTTTGTGAATTGTGTATTACGACTAGATTTGGTCGCTCGATGCTGGACAAAATATCACAGAGATGAACCTCCGAGACACTACCCCATTTATTATTCCTAGCTGCTTTCACTGCAAGCCCCGTTGGATTGCAGTGCACACTTGAATAGCCTTAGATGACCGCATCGCCTCACCTGGGTAGTGCCAGCAACGTCATGATCGTGCTGTGTCACAGCCATACTCGTATACGAGGCAGATCGGAGGATCGTCAGAGGTTCGATCAACACCCTTAATCGGTGCATTAACGAGGCACAGCTCTCCTAATTTGTGTCAAGGGATCCTTCGGTCGCCGTCGATTCGTCGGGTCGACTGGCGGTTGTTCCTTCACGGAGGCGGCAGTGCCTCAATTGATGTCATGGCCAAGAGAGCCAAGGGCAAAGAGGTGACCAAGTTGGGAAGATCAGCGCCGGGTGTTACTTAGTAACTCCACTCGACTGGGCCAAGGCACGTGTATTTCTGCCCGCTACCTGGCACTGCATTTGGCCTCATTTCTCGAGGGGCTTTGATGCTCTGTGAGGCCAACAACAGCAGGTGGACAGTCTCAGCCCCCAGCCTCTGCCTGTCTCAACATGGCTCGTTTCATCATCAGCGACACCGGTCTGGCCCCGGATCCGGTTCCGCTGAGAATGTTGGAGAAGCGTTCTTGCTACCTGCGCGAGACTCGATGCGACCTCTGCCGATTCCCTCTGGTGGATGGCGACTTGTTCGTACCGCGTAGGTATACACTCTCACAACCAGTCACCACCCCTCATCCTTGGCTCACCAACATCTCGGAGCATCCAGTCACTGCAAAGCTCGACGAGCCGGCAGAATCCACGCCACCAGATGACACACTCGTGTCACGCAAGCTGACGCCCTATGGCGAGTATGTCTTCCAGAAAGATGAGATTATGGATGTCGGGAAGAAAGCCCAGAAGGCTGTGCTTCATATGTGTGCGCCAGTAGGCCCAAGACTCGGTACCAATGTTGTCGAGGCTTTCCACGCCGCTTGCTACGAACGATTCGCTACGCTCATCAACCCGGATTTCCTTGCCCAGGTGGCCTGCGACTATTTTGCCTTCGCTCCCACGTTGGAAGAAGACCGTCGGCGTTTTCAATACGTAAAAGATTCGCTGGCCTGCAACCTCCACGACTCTGACCTGTTTGACGATCTGCCGCGGCCGTTGATTCTCCCCCACGAGCCGTGGTGTGCGATTTCCAGTCATCTTGTGAGGGATGCCACTGCATTGCAAGCTCTCGAGCATGTTCACAGACCTCTCACGTACGAGGCGCCTGGCCAGACGACCTTGGATCTGCGACAGCCCATATATGCATCATTCATCAAAATTGATGGTCTGCGATACATCGGGCGCCTGACTCACACTTCTTCAGCTGATGCCGAAGGGAAGACGTATCTCTTGCTCGCTTCGGTTCCAGAAAATATGCTAAGACGAAAGCTTATGCTGGTTGCTCATGATCATCGCGGCCTGCGTATGCTAGTCATCATTTCCAAGAACAAATTCGACGCCTGGTGCAAAACTGCTCCGACTATGCCTGGCGCATGGTGGTCAGTACAGATGGGCCACACTCAAACAGTCCCCACAGAGCTCGTCGTGTGTCACGATGTACGTGCATCTAAATGAACGCCTTGCAAGGAGTGATTATATGGAGACTTTCAATCTAACGCTCATAGCTTGAGAAAGTGAGGTCGGTTCACTGCTCCTCTCCTGAAGGGACAGGGCTTGAACTCACCAGTTGGAAACATCCAAGCTCATGCAGGGAGGTGCACATGTTCAGCTTCGGCGGCCTGAGTATCAAATCACCGTTGAGCCGGGTCCGAATGTGCAGCTTCGAGGTAAACGCTCCGGATATTCTCGGCTACTCCGTCGTCACAACTGGCAAAGTCCACACGCCTGGCATTCGACACATAGTCATCCACAAACGGGGCTGGCCGATGCCGAAAGTGTACGAGGAGTTTGACACCAACGCAAGGCGCATTTGGAGATATCTTCCCATGTCTCCTGGTGAGTACCTGACGGAGATTTGCACGTGGACGAGGCTCGCATCGAGAGACCTAATGCAATATGGACAATCCGGCATGACTGTGAGAGCCTCATCTTCCCCTCTAATACGATACGCGGAATTGACAGGTCGCAGTTCATAACGAGCGCCAGACGCACCGCTTACTTTGGACTCTATGATCGAGGAACCCTCAACTTTGCGCTGAGACGACGCTTATTAGAACGCGTAGATGAGTAGAGTGAAGAGGTCTTCCGTAGTTCGCTTCCGCAGTTAATTGGCAGGTAGGTATAGGGTAGAATAATATCTGAAATCTGCCCCCGCACCTCTAGAGGCCGTCCCGCCGCACCTTATATAGCTGCTCGATAGCTACTACGACTATAGAGCGCCCTAATAGCTCCGGTTTTATAACTACTATAGTAAGGGCCCTAATAGAATCCCCCCCTTTAGGGCTCCTAGCCCCTAGGAGCCTCTATTCCGCTATATCCCGCGTTTACTATTATTATTATTATAACGCCCGTACGCTATTATTCTATTTATATTCCTCGATCCTTAGCTATAATATAGTACTACTCTTTATTACCTAGTAACGAAGCTATAGCGTTATATAGGCCCTTAATATCGCTATTACCCTCTATAATTACTATTCTAAATTCTCCCTCTTATAACCTATTCTCGCCCTTATAATTATAAGTCCTATTCCTATAGTTGCGCCCCCTTTTATAGTATTCTAATATTAACGATAGCTTCTTCCTTCTATAGTAGACACTTAATATCTTATACTAGTAAGCCCCCTACTATTTTTTCTATAGTTTAACCTAACTAACTAATATAATAGTACTACTACTAATAATAATAATAGTAGTAATAGTACTATTATTATAAGTCTCCTCTCCTTATAGGAACTATAATAGTAACTAATATAGTATAATAGATACCCGATAATACTACTATTACTATTACTACTACTACTACTATTATTCCTAAGGGGGTTAAGGATAGCCCTATTACTCCTAGCCTAGACGCGGACGCTACTACTACTCTCGCTACTACTATAAGCGCTGCCCTAGTTATAGCTATAGCTTCTATAAGTCCCCTGCCCTACCCCCCAACCCCTAAGCCCGAGGATAGTATAGTCGAAGGTATAGAGCGCCTAGTCCCTTATAGCTAATACGTCTCCCGTATTATAGCCGCCTATTCTATTAGGTACTTCGATTTTATAGGAAAGGGGCCTATAGAGGCCTATATAGTATACTTCTATAGGAAGTAGAAATACGATAAAGTATATATAGTTATAATATAGTTAGAGGTCCGTAGTTAATAGTATAATAGATCCCTAACTACTATAACGCCCGCGCCGCCGCCGCCGAGCTCGTAGTCGCCCTCCGCGCCCTCGCCGAGGCCGAGGCTGCGGGTAAGCCTGCCCTTACCGAGTCCGCGGCTTTCCGCGAGGCGGCTTCGGCCGCTAAAGCTACCCTCTGCGCCGCCCGTACCGAGGAGCGCGCTATCGCCGCTGCCGAGGAGGAGGCTAAGGAGGCCGCCGCGCCTGCCGCTAATACTACTAATAATAAGGAGGAGGAGGCCGAGGCCGTAGTTATTACTACTACTACTATTACCCTCGCTACTAACCGACCCCTATACCCTAGGTAGTCTATCTACTATATAAGCTAAGCGCCTTATACGGGTATAGGAGTCTATTATAGACTCCCTATACTATATTACTATAAGTATATTACTTACTTATAGAAGTATAGCTATTAATATTCTCCTAGGACTATTATTCTTAAATTAGTAGTAACTATACTTTCGGGTATTTTTTATATTTCTTAGGGTTTACTTTTCTACTTCTAGGCTAGGTAGCTATAGATATCCGTCTTTTAGGGCCTTCTAGGGTAATACTTATATTTTACTCCCTTATACTTCTAGGCGCGCGGCCTACGGGCCTAAATTAATCCGTTTTCCGCTCTTTTACTATTCTATAACTCGTAGTTCGTATACTTCTATTAAATCGTCGCTAATATTAGCTATAGGTTCCTAAGAGTCGTCCTCCGTACTATAGTTCTATTAGCGGATATAGTATTACCTCTTTCTTTATAGCTCGTAGTAGCCTAGAATATATTCTATTAAGTATATTAGCTCTTCCTCCTATAGGACGATTTTAGGGAGCTACTATAGCTATTCCTACGTTACGCCCTCTCTAGTCCGATATTCTTTAAGTATAGAGACTAGGAGAATATTATAAATTCGGAAGTATAGGAGTAAGTCTAGGTAGTAGGCTAGTTTATATATTCCTATCGTTTCCGCTACTTTAAACGGCCTTAGCTATTTATCCGCGAGTTTTATACTAGGCCTCTACTATTTAATATTACGTACGGAGAGGAGTACTATATCCCTTATTATAAATTACTTCTCCGCTCTTCTTTTATCGTATCCCCTCTTTATCTAGAGTATAGCTTTAAGGAGGTACTTCGCTATCCGTAAGTATAATTCCTATAGCTCCTTAAACTACTCTTCTTCTATAGTTATAGTATAGGTAAGGGGTCCTCTTAGCGTAGCGTCCGCTAGCCCTATAGGTTAGTATCTTATTAATACTTTTAATAGAGTAGTCCCGATACTACTATAGTCTATATTATTATACGCGAATTACGCTAAATCTAACTTATCCGCCTAGTCTATTTATTACTCTCCGTAGTAGTACTATAAGTAGTATTCGAGGGCTTAATTCTACTATTCTATTTAGCCGTTAGTCTATAAGTAGAATATAGTACTTAGTCGCCTTTTAGTACCTAAGTAGTAATAGAGGGTTATCTAGAAATAGCTTATAAATAGACTTCTATAGTTAGAGATAATCCCTATAGGTATTCTATATATATAGAAGACGTAGTAGAATAGTATATCTAGAAGGCCCGTAGCCGTTAGCGCTTTTATTACGGGGATATAGAGTATAAACTTAGTAAAGCAGTCTACTACTATAAGAATAGAGTTATAGGATCTACGGCCTATCCGCGTTATAGACTATAGGAGGCTAGTAATAAAATCGATTAATATCTCTCGCTAAGGGTAGTCTAGTATAGGGAGGGGGCCGAGTAGGCTATATAGTTTATACGTCCGCGGCTTCGTTTTCTAATAGGTATCGTATATCCGTATATAGTAAATAACGTCCTACTATTACCTAGGCTAGAAATACGCCCTCTATAGTTATTTTATAGTCCTAGTTACTCCTAGGTAGCCCGTAGTTGCGTCGTCGTAATACGTCTCGAGGATCTCCTTCTATAGTACTATCTCTCGTAGTATATATACCGCGTTATTTAGCTATAGTAGACTATCCTGCCTAAGGGACTACCTACCCTTAGGACCTACGGTCTCTTCTCCTCCCGTACTTAAAGTAATAGCTCCCTATAGCGCTCTAGTAGAATCTATTAGCCCTCTATACTTCTAGGCTACTATAGCCTTAATACGCTATTTAGTAAAGACGTCTCTTCGTTATATAGTCCGTAGTAAGTCTATTAGTAGTCCGCAGAGGCAGTAATCTACGGTTTTAGACTTACTACCCTCGGCTAGTAGAGTCTCGAGGGATACGGACTAGCTAGTCCTCTCCCCTATAATAGGCTTAAGTAACTAATAGAGAGCTACTACGCTATACTTCTCTTAAACGTCCTACTAGGAGGGGATTCGGTCTTTTAGGTTCCGTATAGCCCTTACTAGGGCGCCTAACCCTTACCGTACTACTTCTAGGGCGTCTATAACTACGGTCTATATAGTATCCTACTATACTATTCGCGTATCTACGGGCTTCCCTTTTAGCGGTTCTATAGTATTAGTCTCTATTTCTATTACTATTATTAGCTATTTCTATTACTTCTCCTAGAGTATTATTAGTATACTATCGTCTTCTATAGGGGTTACTTAGATATAGTCTAGTCTTCTAGATAATATGTCCGTACTATTATACTTCCCTAGCCTAAATATAATATATAGATCTATTATACTTATCTCTTCTAGCTACTATAGCTACTATATATTAGGCTACTTCTTAGTTTCTAGGAACTATAAGTTAAAATAGTCTATTAGGACCTTAATTACCTCCTACGGGTAGGCTAGGTACTATTTCTAATTCTATAGTAAGTCTATTATAGTAAGTAGCTCTCCCTCGCCCGTATTATATCTCTTTTCCGCGTCTAATAACTTATAGGAGCGGAAGGCTATAGGGTACTAGCCGTCCTCGTACTTCTATAGTAGAATTACGCTAATTACGCCGTACGAAGCGTCCGTTTCTAACTAGATTAAGAGCTATAGGTCGAAGTACTATAGTAGTAGCGTAGTCGTAAAAGCGTCGACTAGACTATAGAATAACTCGATTCCTACTTTAGCGAGGGCTATAGCGCTTATTCTTCCGCCCTTTAGTTCGTTAGTTAGGCCTAGTATAATACGCGAGAAGTTATAGATAAATCTATAGTAGAGATTTATAAACCCTAGGAACTATTAAATATCTCTAACGCTAGTAAGTAGGGGCTATTCTTAAGGTATAGTAATACGGTTTTCCTCTATTCTAATACTATAGGGCGATATTATATACCCTAAGAACGTCGTTTCTATAGTATTAAATTCGTACTTCTTAAGGCTTATATAAAGGCTAGTTTCCTATAGCCGTTCTAGGACCTCCTATATATTATTCTCGTAATCTATAGGGTCCTTATTATATACGAGAATATCGTCGAGATATATAATATAAGTACGGTTAATAAGCCCCGTAAGTATCTTATTAATATACGCCTAGAATATCGCTAAGGTATTAGAGAGCCTAAATAGTATTACTATATATTTAAAGTACTTATAATAGCTATAGAACGCGGTCTTCTACTCGTCTCCCTCTATAATCCGTACCCTATTATATATAGAGTAATAGTCTAGCTTCGTAAAAACTATAGCTTCGGATAGGTAGTTAAGTATTTCGTTAATAAGTAATAGCGCTATACGATCCTTCTTTATAATTTTATTAAGCTTATAGTAATCTATATAGAGCTATAGTTTACCCCCTTTCTTAAGTACGAATAGGACTAGCGCTCTTATAGGGCTACGCGAATACTAAATCTATCCGCGCGCTAGGTTCTTATTAATATAATTCTATAGTTTATTTAATTCCGTGGGGTTTAATATATAGAGTAGTCTTTATAAGGGGGCCTAGCCTTCTTCTAGCTCGATATAGTAATCTATATTTATATATAAGGGAAGGGTCGCCTCGGCTTCTTCTAAGAAGACGTCTACGAATTATTCGTACGCTATAAGGATTTTAGCGCCTTTAGGGTACTATAAAGTATAGTACTACTACTTCCTCCTCCGACCCCTAGTATTCCGCGCTTATAGAGGGACCTCTAGCGCCTATTAGAAGCACGCTATCGCTCTATAGGTCTATACTTCTCGAACGTTATCCGTAAGAGCGACTATCTTCTACGTTATAGAGTATCTCTATTCCTTAGAAGCCTAGCGGATTATAGGATCCGTAGACTCTAGCTATAAGAGGCTAAGATATATTAGTAGGCCTATAATATCCGCTATAACGAAATCGAACTCTATAGTTTACGTAACGTTTACGCTATCTATAAGGCGAATCCGTAGTTTAGTAATTCCGTATATCCGTAAGGGGTTATTACTAGCGTCGTAGAGCTCCTTATAAGGCCGTAGTTCGCTATTCTAGCTAGTCCTATAGAGGAATACCCTAAATATTACGTTTTCGTCCGTACTTAAGTTAACTAGGGCTATAGGGTAACTCTATTAATTATTAGCCCTTAGTATAATACGGAGTATTAGTCTCTACTTATTAGCTAAGGGCCTAGTCTCCTAGGTACTATAGAGGTTATTAGGATATATAGTAGCTCGTTTCTAATTATAGTTACGGGCTAAGTAGCCTACTTAGTTATATTCGTAGTAGGTTCTTAATTCTATAATATAGTCTTATTATCGCTATAGTATAAGGTAGTTACTTATATAGTACCCGCGCTCTTAGTAGTTATAGTACTTAATCTTATAGAGGGGCTTCCGTATAATTATATTAGAGGAGTTATAGGATCTTTCTTATAGTACGGGCGTACTAGGCTCTTCTTTTACTATTATTATCGGCGCGGGTATTAAGGCGGGCTATAAGGAAGTAATAGGTTCCGCTAGGGCCTATAGGGGGCCCCTCTCCTATTCCCTCTATTAGTTACGGAACGCGCCCCTATTATATCTACTATAGAAGAATATAGCGCTATTTCTCTTTTCCGCGCGTTCTAGGGATTTAGGGATCGTTACGAGGCTCTTAGTAACTTCGATTCGCTATACTACTACTATTAGCCCTTCTAAGTTCTATAGTTATTAAATCTATACTACGAGGGCTTATTATATAGTCTATTTTAGCCTAGTAAGGAAGTAAGTAGTACGGGTAGTAGGGGGAATATAGACCTTCGCGTCTCTTATAACGTTATTAAATTCCTCTACGAATTCCTATATTACTTACCTTTATTTCTATTATAAAGTCGTCTACTTCCTTAGTATAGAGAGCTATATTAAGCTATTACTATTAAAGTAGTCCTCTAAGAACTACTTAAAGTCTTTCTATATTCGTTAATTCTATAGTTCCTATATCTCTTCCCGCGCGTCCTAGAGTTCTATAAGAGCTAGGGGAATATAGTAGCTTACTTAAGCCGTTTATTCTATACTTATTATAAAGTATTCTAAGTCTATACTAAACTACGTTTTATACTCTATAATAAAACTACGAAGTATAGTAAGCGTCTCCTATAAATATTCTAGTTACTATAATAATATAATACCCCTATAGCGTATAGTTAGGGAGTATAATAGTATAGTAGGATTAGTTTTAGCCCTTATCTCTATAGTGAGGGGTATAGGTCGTTAGTTACTCTAACCCTCGGCCTATTCCTTCTATAGTTACTCCTATTATTATTTCCTATACTACCTTTATAGGGCTCTCTATAATTACTATATTTCTTCCTTAATCTCGCTATCCTCCTCGTTACTACTACTATTATAGGCCTCCCGTAGACGTTTATTATAGTTTACTATGCCTAGTCCCCTTATACTTTACTATAGAATAGATAGGGGCGTAAGTTTAGAGCTACTATCGGAGTCGTCGGGGAGGTACGCTAGCATAGTCCCCGAGTCCTCTCCGCTCCTATAGCTCCTTATAGTAGCGCGGGTATCTATCCTCCTCTTATTACTATAGTTCGTATTTCGTTATCGAAGTATAGAAGCCTTAATAGTCTACTCTATAGGGTAGAGATTTTAGTATATTAGAATACGTAAATAAGTAGAGTAAAGAGGTCTTCCGTAGTTCGCTTCCGTAGTTAATTAGCAGGTAGGTATAGGGTAGAATAATATCTAAAATCTGCCCCCGCACCTCTAGAGGCCGTCCCGCTATACCTTATATAGCTACTCGATAGCTGCCGCGACTGTAGAGCGCCCTGATAGCTCCGGTTTCATGACTGCCGCAGTAAGGGCCCTGACAACGCTTTACCAATCAGCCAACTTACGTCCACTTTAACGACCCCCAGACAACTCGGAAGGCCAGGGCAGGGCGGCCCGAGCCAAAATCCGTGTCTATACAAGGCACTATTTACTACTTGGGTTTTGAGGATGACGGACACAGTCACACGCCCGAGCCTGACTGCCCCGTGCCATCGATCCCCTCTTCCACCTCTACTTCCGCAGGAGGCGTCCGATACGTGGCACCAGCTTCAGTTGCCCCCGGTTCCGTCAATCCAAAGGTTTTCATGGCTCATGTCAGACTTTGGACTGACGATGGGCCCACTTCCATCTCACCAATCGCACAGTTCACAGCGTGTTCTTTGGAAAACATCTGCGCTGTGCAGCCCTGCATCGACCGAGGCGAGTCCTACTTGCCTGTTATGGGGATGCTGGTATACTACGAGGACGGACACAAGGAGTGTGTAGGGCAGTACCGTCCGGATTGGGCTGCTGAGCTTCTGATGGTATACAACGGTGATCCGATCTATCTCGAAGGGGAGTTCAGGGAGCCGTCGAAACCCAAGTGTGCATACGTCAAGACGGTGACGACGCGCCCGCCTCGGGACAAGGGCCTGGATCGCTGGCTCACTGTTGAACAAGATGGGATGTTGGACTGGTGGATTAATGATTCAATCTACCAAGAGAACACGTGCATGGTTTACTACAAATGTAGACAGCTGGGATGGCAATGACACGTTTTTAGAGCCACCTCATAGAGTATCCTCTGTAATGAATATGGCCATCTCTTTACCCACATGTTGTGTCCTTGCTTCACTCTCACAGCGCGGAACAATAGTCATCAGAGTGGGGACAATCTTGTGAGAAAAACTGTCATCTTGCCACTTCTTCGGCAAGCAGAACTGATCGCGTTAAAATAATCCTAGTTAGCCGCCAGTTGGAGATCTCGATTTTAGGGCAGCCTTTGTTCTTGTTGCTCAAGAAAATTCGAGACGTTGAACACCACTCAGAACCCCTTCCGCCGCATTGGAAAAACCACCGAGTCTTGCTTTGAGTGCACATCCCTCACCGCCGTAACATTTATGTCCCTGATCCTGTGCCACAGCATTCATGCTCTTCACTGTGCGGCGTAAGTCGTGGGTCATAAACAGCCCAGACGTAGGCCAGAGACTGTGACGCCTCAGGGTCTCGAAGTACTCCGCAACTCGTTGCTCTGCGGTGCATTCCAGCTCCAGAAGATCTTTGTTTCTACAAGGGCTGCATTTCGTAGCGTCTCCGGGCAGAATTCCGTTGCACTTATCGCATGATAGACCCTCGATCGTATGATTTGCTCCCCCAAGATTGACGTAGAGGGCTCGAACAGCTTCTTCGCCCTTTTCAACGAAGCAGCGGATATTTTCGCACGCAACTTTGATCTGAGTCTCCAAGATATCTGAGAAATGTCAGGTTTGTTCTCCGATCATGCATAGTGCTTACAAAGGCTGGCATACCTATGGCCGTTGGCGGTAGAAGACGGATCATGTCTGATTGTTTCCAAGTCGATGCGAATGTCTGAGGAAGCTGATGAGCAGCCAGCTTTGACACCTGCTTGAACTGCTCTCCAGCCTTGAACGTGTGTGCTGCGGCGAGGAGCAGCCCGTAATCTTCTACGGAAAGACCTTTCTTGGCCTTGGCTTCGTTGAACCATTGATAGATCCAAGGGGCAAGGGTTTCATTACACTGATACTTGTGGGAATGCTGAGAAACGCGAGCGAGAGCTCTGGGACTCAGCTGCTCGGATGCTGGAGTGTACCGATAGTGTAGGATAGGCAGGATGATTGCCATGATGCTCTGATCGGCTTCCCCGAGGACAACCCTGGGGCAGGAGCCTGTGGCTCCGTCGGACCCTTTCGAGAATTCAAGCTGGAAGAGATCTTTGAAAAAGGGAGATGCGGCCGCCAGAAGTGTAGTACAGACGCGAAACTCTTTCCTCGTCTCGGCGGTGACTATGAGGATGGCATCTCCTGCAGGGTGAAGCTCGACGATCGAATCTTGATCGATTGCTTCGTCAAGAGACTCCAGGGACTGAGTATTGGGCTTCTCGTCCATTGCGTTCACAGGTCAAGGTTGCCGCTGACAGTTTAGTATGGGTAGGAGTGACACGGCTGCGATCTGAGATGTAGATGTCGAATCTTTGTTGAGCCAAATAGCCGCAGTTGCTTGAGGGAACTTTAGTGGAAGTCTCAGGCGCGAGGCTATTGTTGCCTGGTGCCTTGGATAGAAGATGGTGTGCCTTCCGCAATTCTCACGCTCCTTTGAGTACTAGTCCTGCCCTTTGAATGCCATGAATCAGAGCAGATTCACGTACAGGAATAGAAGGAGGTGATAGCCCCAGCACGTGTTATGTTGACACCTTGGATCTGATGTCGTGAATGCACATGCTGAACCCCACACATTTGACTCCCTCAGGTACCTAGTGCGCCACGTTCATGAGCCTGGACTCATTTCACATTATTATAGTAAACGATTGTTGACTTTCTTTTAATCCCCGATACTTCATTGGATCTTGACAGTCCCAATTTCGAATAGCAACTTAGCTCTTAATTATTAACCCTTTCGTGCGTAAATTTCAACCTTTTCGAAGCTGTTTAATACGATTTAATTATTAGTAGATAGTTAATTACTATTTAATTATTAGTAGATAGTTAATTATTAGTAGATAGTTTCAGTATTTATTCTTATATACTCTTATAACTATTAATAGCGCTACCGTTAATTTAATTAATTTAAATATCGGGGTCGGATTTAACTATTTAGTATATTTACGACTATAGATTTAACTATTTAAATTATTTAATTAGATTTAAAAGTATTTAAATTAGTAAATAAAGCTATTACTAACTAGACGACTTACTAGAATACCTAATATTTATAGTATTAAACCCTTAAGCCCTCCTAGCGTAATAGCGCTACTGCGAAGCTAATTCCCGAGGTACTAAACCTCTTCTAGGGTATCTAAAGCTATTGCGAGTCTTTGCGACGTTAATATAAGCTTCGTAAGGCTAAACGCCCTCTTATAGTCGGTAGCTATTACTAGGATAGTAAAGATATTAAGAGCTAAGCGGCTAACTATTAGGAATGCCTCCTCTTAACTTATTTACTAGTTAATAGGATCCTTAACGTCGGTAACCTACGTTAGGTCGAGATAGAGGTATTAGTCGAGTTTAGAGTCTATTAGAAGCTCCCTCCGACGACGATTATATATTAAGTCGTTAAATAGATTCGAGTCTATAGCTTATTATAATACCCGTATTTTATTAAAGCCTATAACCGCTAATAGGGTATCCTATTATAGTAGTAGTAGTTCGCCCTAGAGATACTATTACGTAGGCTAGTATAAGCCTCGTAAAGCTAGAGTAATTACTCTAGTATCGTCTACTATACTTCTAGCTATTAGATTCCTAGCCTAGGGTAGAGGATAATAGCTACTATATATACTAGAGACTCTACTAGCTTAGTATAATATTAATTAAGCTTTAACTACGAGTTCGTAATAGAAAGACGGAAGTACTATCGTAAGTCTTTAGAGAGTACCTCGAGGCGATAAGAGTATATTACAGAATATTCGCTTTATATATATATAAGGAGGGAATAGATCGATAGTAGCGTATAAGAGCTTTATATATAAAGTTAATAACCTCTCCGACGTATTATAAATACTTAGCGAGAGTCTCTAGTACTAGAGAAGTTATTAAAGAACGACTTCTACTCTTCTATTTATTCTAAGATATACTCTATACCTATAAGTATCTCTTAGAGAGCTCTATAACTTCCTTTCTAACCCTATCCCTATATATATAGTATCTATCGATATAATAGTTCGAGAGCCTTATAAAATTCTATAAGGAGACGCTAATCCTTAAACGTTAGAACGTCGTCTTCTAATATACGTTTATAGGGATCGGGTTCAGAGAGATTCTTCTAGAGGAAGCTTTAAATATCGCTATACTTCTTAAGGGCCTAGTTAATTATTAGGAACGTTAAATTTTATTATATTTCGTTATTAAGGATAAGTAAGAGCTCGGAGTTAGATTATTAATAAATATAGAAGTTATTATCGGCTTCTTAAGCTTCTTTAGTAAGAGTTTAGAAGTATTTACTATACTATAGTAAAGAACGAACCTATTTAACGATATTATAAAGCTTACTAATAAGTCCTTTCTTCCTCTAGTAATAGAGATAGTCTTAAGAGTTACTCGATAGCTCTGGAGCTTATAATTCTTATTTAAAGACTTTACTATCCTCTCTATATAAGAAAGCCCTTCTAATAAAGTTTAGGATATAACTATAGTATTATATTCGTCGCTCTAACGTATTATCGATCGTTATAGATAGAATTAGCTACTAAAATAGCTCTTAATTATATAAATCGTTATCTAAGACTAAAACGCTAATACGATCTATAATATCTTACTCCTTAATAATAGATATAATAAAGGCTATAGTATTCTAGCCTATATAGCTCCTACTCTATTATCGGAGAGCGAGAAGACGCTACTATCGAATACTATTATAGTCTAGATAGTAATAGGAAACGGCTAATATCGCTAAGCTATTCGGAGAGGGCTAATAGTCGAACGTAAAGTAGATCTAAGACTTTAAAGCTATTAACTATTATTATATTTATTTCTTCTTAGTAGTAAAAACTTAAAAGAGACGCTATCGGAGAGAGGTTCGTCCCTAGAATATTACTAGGATAATATAAGGATTTATTTATATAAGAAGCTAACTAAGGTATAGGCTATTAAAGATATTAAAGGGCTAGTTAGTTATAATAACGAATATAAGAGTAAGCTCTTCTACTTAATCCGTTAAAGTCTTTAGTAATATAGTACGCTATAGTATTAATTCTAAAGTATTTAAAGAGTCTTCTTCTATCTCTTTACTCGAGGATTCGAGTATCCTATATTTCTTCCGTAAATAGCTTATTAGGGAGGAGGTTAAGGTAGCCTTAAAGAGCTAAACGTTATTAGTCTCGTTATATCGTCGGTAGAGCTAAAAGCTTTCCCTAATCGTATCTCTTCCGAGGATCTCTATAATAAAGAGCCTATAGGTACGTATCTAGCTTCGGCGATCCCTTACTCCTTTACGTACGATATCTAATATAAGGGCGAAGCGACGGCGTTACTAGGTCGCAATAGGGAAGGGATAGGTATTTACTTCGTCGTTCGGATACGAAGTCTCTAATAGTTATAACGATATAGTTAGAGTAGGAGACGAATTAAAGATCGTAAGGGATATATTAAGGGCTCCTAAAGTCATTAGATTAATATTTAGAAGGCGGAGGTCGTAGGGTAGCTATAGGAGGGATTCGGGGCGATATTGCGAATAGAGGGCTAGAGGGTTTAGAATAGTATAACGTATTAGTATAAGATATCGAGAGGTAGTAATTAGTTAGTAGCTAGAGTAATATAGTCTTCCTTATTTAGGGCTCCTATTATAGAATAGATCGTATAGTCTAGTAGTAGTATACTTACTATATTAGGTAGGAGTCGTAGGTTCGATCCCTACTATAGTCTTTAGAATTACTTATAAATTTATAACCTAGATTTACGTATAATTCTTTTTTTACTTATATAATACTCGGAATATAGTAAATCCGATATCCTTACCTTATTTAGAATATATTTAAATAGTTAAATAAATCGAATAGGGCTATTTAACTATTTAGATCGTGAAATGGGGGTGATTTGTTTAGTTATTTAACTATTTGAATTAATAGGTTTGAATTAACGGCAGCGCTGACTATTGAAGTAGTATATCTGACTACAAAGAGCGCTTAGCATTTCTCGTGTCTGTTAGTGCATCCAGCAGAAGTGCAGCTCCAACAGAGCCTTCTGCCATTATTGCAGGAGCCGCAGCCGAAGCTCTAGCGCTTGTTAAAGACGTTTAACAGCATCTTTGGCCATAGCGGGGCTGGGCGCAGCAAAAGCCAAAATGGCCATGGTGCAAAGAACGAAGTAGACAGCCTTCATAGTTTCTGAACATGTAGGCATCAAAAGTCTGGAGAATGCTATGTGGTTTGAGATGTGGGGGTCTTGAGGTCTGACGACCTCTGGAGAACCGCGAAAAGCGCGAGTGTGACCTTCCTTGTATATGTGCTCTCCGCCTGCCTAGGTACTGAACTTGAATGTCAGGCACTCCCTTGAGTAAGCTTTTGACCTCTACTTACAACATCAGTCGGGTGTTCTCGGTCATCATGATCTCTTTTTACAGCCATTCTGCGGTTGATTCCCCTCAATCCGTCCAAGTCGTATCAATCCTTCAATCCAGCCAGAGCCAGTCTTTCGACTCCGCTGAGCAAAAGGACGGCCCCGCCTGCTAAGCGATCTCCGTGATAAGTCTCGTGCGGTACTTCAGCTGATATTCTGGAGCAAGGCAAGTTCGGAAACGGGTTTCGTCAAGCAGTCACACACTCTCTCCGCTGTATCATGATACTGCCTATGTGTGTGGGGCGGAGGAGTTTAGCCTGAATCCTTCCGCGAAAGAAAATAAAAGGAGCCGCACAATTGCGGTCGTTGCTTGGCTATCGGTCGTCAAGAGATACTCGCTCGAACACTCGAGGCTAAAATGAAAGAACAACGTCTCACTCCGTCTCGTTCATTGACGTCATATAGCCGTGGGCCAGCAGTAATAGAACTGGGCCACAAATTAGAGACAAATAAGTGATAATCAGGGGAGAAAAAAAACCTTAGACGAGGGCGAGTCCTCTCAGAGCAGCATGACTGGCAGTGGTGGTGAGATCGTAGCCCGGATACTTACATCCTCGTTCCCAGGTTCTCTCAGCATATCATACGGCAAGGACCAGTTCAAACAGCGAATTCAATCATTAAGCCCCACTAGCAGTGTCTTGAGTCGAGGTCGAAGCCACATGCGGGGACTCGGGCTCGAAGTTCCGTCTGAAGGATCGCTCAACATGAGCGAGTGGCATGTTGCATTTACGAAGCTTGCTGTGGGGTCCGCCGAGGAGTCAAAGATGCATTTACTTTTTATTGATTGGACTTGGAACTCTGACACAATATCAGCAGTCTTTACAGGAGATACTGGCAGTCTAGGCTCTGCATGAAGTTGGATTAGTCCGCCGGATGTAAAATCGTGCCGAAGGTTTGGCTGACACTGCCTCTATCAGTACCTCTTTGACCAGAATGACGACGCATAGCCTTGAATACTGGCGCAGTAAGAGTATATCGTACGCAAAATCCCCCAACAAGACAGCAACACTGGACCTTGGCAGATTCGTCATGGCAGGCAATAGCGCAATGTGGGGTGTCAAGGAGCACATGGTGCCTGGTCTGCCGGATTAACAGGTCCACTTCCTCATTCGAGACAGCGGCCCCGACTACCTAGCCTCCCGTTACACCGGGCTCCATCCCGGCGCCTCGGTCGAAGTGCCAGTACCGATCGGTAGTGGATTTCAATTTACTTTTAGAGTTTAGCCCGTCTATTTATTGGCAGGAGGCTGTCTGATATGACACCTTACCATCTGAGTCCTGTCTTAATCGACTTGGCATGCCTCAGCTTGAGGCACAACATGGCGAACGAGCCGTGAAAAGTGTCCCACATGTCCCCACACCTCCCACATCACACCACTTGAACACCTCCCACATGGCCCGTTCCAGGTATTTCAGATGGACACCAAGCATGCCCACGCGGAAGTTCATCTCTTCAAGGTCACAGCCGGGCACAAGGTTCACGCCCAAGTTGACCCTGGCACGGGAATGAGTGCTGACGCTTAACGCCTGATACTTACGCGTTCACCTAGATCAGCCTCATATAGAGAACAAGAAGCAGGGGAGGCTGAACTGATGAGGAGAAGGTTGCATATGGGTCCCGTATATAAATCAACGTCTTATCTGGGGCCAAATCACATTGTTTCCGCATTGGCATCACACATCGATCTACAATCATCAAACTACCATCCGATATGCATATCGTAGCTCTTCTGGCTTTGGCGCGCTGCGTGGCAGCGATGCCCTCAGCCCAGTCACCCGGTCTCAGCCCCAAACTAGCGTCGTCTGATGTGCAGCGTCGGTATCCGACCTCGACCGTTCGAGAAGAGGCGTTCGACTACATCATTGTCGGCGCCGGTGTGGCTGGCACGACGCTTGCCAACCGGTTGACAGCGAGTGGAGGTACTTGATGCAGATCAGGGTATTGTTTCGTCTCAGCATCACTGACAGCTTCCTTAGAGTTCCGAGTCCTACTGCTTGAGGCTGGTCAACTGTGAGACCTATCACTTTCCTGAACCCTTGACTAGAGGTGACTAACAAGTGACAGGGACGGGCAGGAGGACATAATCACGATTCCTGGCCTGGCTGCCACCGCAGCTGGCAGCAAGTACAACTGGAATGTGACGAGCGCTCCTTCCGCATCTACCGGCAACAGGTCGATTGCCCTGCCGCTGGGCAGAGGTGTCGGAGGCGGTAGTCTTATCAACCAGATGGTTTTCGTCAGAGGGTCTGCCAGCGACTTTGACCGATGGGAGGAGTTCACCGAGACCGGCTGGGGCTGGGCCGACATGTTCAAGAACTTCGTCAAGGCAAGTTTCCGCAACCAATGCCATTCGTTGCAGCTCTAACATTCTACAGAGCGAGATCTTTACTCGTCCCAATGAGGACATTGTGGAAGAGTTTGGCGCGACCTGGGACGACTCACTTCGTGGCACGGAAGGAAATGTTCACGCCAGCTATTCTCCTTTCTTCTGGCCGTCCATCAGTGAGTCTGCCAACAGAATTGCTGATCGCCAGTAAAGCTGAATTTTGAAAGACAACGTCGTGGCTGCGGCCCGAGAGCTAGGCATCCGTATCCTGAAAGATGGCTCTGGTGGCGATGTTTCTGGTGGCTTTTACACCACACATTCCCAAAAGCCGGTGGAAAATGTGCGAAGCACTGGACGTACAGCACACTACGACGCCGCAGCGAAGAGGGCCAACTTGAGGTTGATCCAAAACGCCCACGCCACGAAAGTCCAAGTCGAGCGCGGTAGTGCCGTCGGTGTTGAGGTATGCTGTCGACTTTCCTAAGTCAATGTTCTCAAGGCTCACATGCACCAGTTCGTTGAAAGTTCGAGCTCGACCACTCGGACCATCAAGGCTCGGAAAGAAGTCATTATCTCAGCCGGTGCGATCTTCTCGCCGCAGCTTCTCCAGCTTTCTGGAATTGGTGATGCCACCGACTTGACGGCTCTTGGCATCAAGTCGGTCGTGGACCTCCCGGCCGTTGGGCGCAACCTTCAGGACCATCCCCTTGTTGTCACAGTCAACCTTCGTACGTCCATGTCCATATCTGTCTGCCTGGAAAAGCTGTTTTACAATCTGTGCTAACATGTCCTAGTTACCTCACCTCTCAACTCGGGCAACCTGTCAGACGCGACCTTCGCCGCCGAGATGATGGCCCTGTACAAGAACAACCGCACCGGTCCGTACGCCAACCCCAGCGGCGAATTCATCATGTTCCTCCCCACTTCGAAATTCAGCACCAGGCCAGCCGAGCTATACCAATCCGCCCAAGCTCAAGACGTGGCGCAGTTCCTTCCTGCTGATACCCCGAAATCAGTCCTTGACGGGTACACCAAGCAACACGCCCTCCTCACCGCCGGTCTCGCCACGGACGCTCAAACTCCCGTTGAGATGTTCTGGAACGAGGGAACCGTCGTCTTCGGCGTGCAGCACCCCTTCTCACGGGGCTCAGTGAAGCTCGTGTCAAAAGACCCCCTCACCTTCCCGGCTGTTGATCCCGGCTATCTCAACAACCCTCTCGACCTGGCGATCATGGTCGACGCTTTCAAGCTCGCGAGGACCTTGGTCGGCACTGACGCAATTTCATCGCTATCGCCTGTCGAGGTCGTTCCCGGGGCAGCCGTTGCGACTGACGCGGACATCGAATCGTACATCCGACAGAACCTTGCCACCTTTGCTCACTATGCCGGCACTTGCTCTGTGGGTCCTCGGAATGCGGGCGGTGTGGTCGACGATAATTTCCGCGTCCACGGAGTGAGGAACCTTCGGGTTGTTGATGCCAGTGTCATCCCATTGCTTCCTGCTGCCCACACTTCGAGCACCGTGTATGCCCTCGCAGAAAAGGTATGTCGCAACCCGAATGAAGCATTTTCGTGATTATGAACTGACATTTTTCCTCTCATAGGCCGCCACGGCAATTCTTTCTGGTGTCGGTGCCAGGTCGGCTTGCTACCGAGGCCGCTGCTAAGGGTGTAACAAAAAGTTGGGTCCTGTTACGCTGCATGAAACCATAGTTGCCCACAATTCTGAGCCCAAGAGCGCAGGGCCATATCTTGCTTGAAGATACATAGGGTCCCACAGGCGCCTGCGCCGTATTTAATTTTCGTATATGTATGCATTGGACGTTGATGATCTACATTGTTCAAAAATGGCCGTGCTCATCCTTTCGATCATAGACTTCCTGTAAAGAAATGAACAGGAAACATGAAAGTTGAAACACAAAAAAAAGTAGAAAGAAAAGCAGCGATTCCGTCCGTGGCTGACAGAGGGCACCTCCTTGGCCCCTGTCCATGTGCCACCAGCTGATATCGTCCATGCGTTACGTGTCTTGAAGCACCAACAACAGATGAGGAACAATTTCAACCCTGACCAAGATACCAAGCGAGAAGATATGATAACCTATCAGTCAGGGGTTAATGACCGCCCAGGTCCGTGCAGCACATGATTATTGAAAACGCGTCGAGTCCCTGCCTGGAGGGTACCGTATTGCCTGCCAGCCCAGCATGGTGGCCAGAAAATTGGCTATCTCATCTGCGGAGACTTCCGATTGACCTGCGGCATGCTCTTTCTGGAACATTTGCAACATGATAACCATGATTGAGATAGATTTGGATATCAGAGGACACCCAATCGTGAAATCTGCATGTGCTGTCGCATTCAAGACATAGTTCTTGGGTTGCGGGCGGCTGGACCTGCCGTATTGAGCAATTCGCTAAAAGCAATGCCACCGGCATCCCGACGGCAAAAAGATATGCAACCGAGATAGCAACGGGAAAGTATAGCTTTCCGTCACCAGCCGTTTCGGGATCTCGGACAGCTCGGAATGATTGCTTGGTGGCAGATAGGCGACGACACCTTTCATGATAGTGTAGGACGCAGATCGAGGTGAAGGCGCATGACTGCCAACGCAAGGCCAGTGTTCCCTCGAGTCCAGCACAGCCAAGGTAATAAACTGATGAATGAATCGATGCTTGCTCATTGCCATGAAATGAACATTGGCAGTGTGACTGATTCTTGGCAAGGGGTACTTGTACCTCTGAAAGGTAATTCAAGGCAGGGTGGGGTGGGACCAGGGCCGGCGGTCGAAATATTGGCCCGAACAAAGGCTACCTTAGATAGAGCAGAGGCACGGGCAAAGCCAGTCAGGGAGAGGCAAAGGCAAAGGAGGGCAAAAGGGCCCCACAGTCTATGGACCTCGATCCGAAAAGCTGCGCCCAACAAATCCGAGCTCAAGCTCTCGAGAGACGCAAGAGTGTGGAGAACTACCGAGAAAGCAAGGGTGCCAGCGACGCGACGCGAGGCGTCCCACGGCACTTGATCTGGTCAGTAGGGGCTCGCCACCCCTGACTGAAGGGGCTTGGCGGCGAAGCTTACCCCTCAGTATCCTCACTGTTATGAGGATACAGATCAGTGTGCTCACAACTCCCCACACATTCCTCCCCACAGACCCCGGACCCCACAGTCTGAAGGTGCGGCAGTGGGACGGCCACGCGGTGCTTGGAGCGCGTTTAGGGTTGTGGACGTGCCGAGACCAAGCATGGGGGTAGTGGCTGAAGCTGAAATGGGATACAACGCCATGATATGAATCCTCGAGTATATCTCGCTGATCTCTACCCTCAAGAATCGTTCTGGTCTCTCAGAGCTTTGAGCATTTCTTCAGTTCTAGCACAACTCTCTACTAATCATCAAAACCTTTAGTCAACATGTCGAAAGACGTCGAGACCACGCAACGGCGTGTTGAAGATGTGAACTCATCCGTCAACTCTGGTGAAGCCAAAGATGTCCACACTCACGATGACGATCAAACTACGCGTGTGACTGTTGGTATCAAAGTCTGGCTCGCCATCTTTGTGAGTGTGCTTCCGGCCGGCGCGACGCGTCGAACTCTCTCCCCAACAGATGCAAAACTAACGACTTCGACAACAGTCCATGGCATTTTCCTTCGGCCCACCAGTCGCTCTCGCTTTCGTCGGCCTCGCCGCGGTCGTTGTACAGATCTGCAATGAGCTGGGCAACGACGCCCCTTTCGCCTGGGTCGTCGGTGCTTGGTCGCTTGCCACTGCTTGCTCCTTTTCGCTCGCCGGACCCCTCAGCGATATCTTTGGCCGTAGGAACCTCATTCTTGGTGGCCAGTTCGGTGCATTGGTAGGCTTCATTGTGGGAGCCACGGCCCAGAGCGTCGCCGCCCTGATCGCTGCTGAGACCGTCATCGGCTTGGGCACCGGCTTCATCTTTGTCGCCTATGCTGGCGTCCCGGAGATGCTGCCGAATAGGTGGCGCGCAATTGGCGTGGGTATTTTGGAAGGTGGAATCACAATGCCATGGTAAGGGAATCAACCACTCTGGAATCTGTGGCAGACTTGAAGAGCAGACGCTGACCGATGGATTCACAATACAGGGGAGTTGTTGCCCCCGTTCTCGCGGGAGCGCTGTACAAACACACAACCTGGCGGTGGATCTTCTACATTTGCATCATTGTTGAGGCCATCGCCCTGGTTGGCACCGCATTCTTCTACTGGCCGACATCCCGCCCCAGGGGTGATTTCGACAAGACCCGATGGCAACAATTCAAGGAAATCGACTGGATCGGCCTCACTCTCTTCACAACCGGTCTCGCGACCTGCCTCGTCGGCATCACCTGGGGCGGCACGCCAGAGCACCCCTGGGACAGTGCCAGCGCGCTCACGCCCATCTTTGTCGGCTTTGCTGCCCTGATCGCTTGCTTCGTCTATGACTTCTACTATGCCAAGGATCCGCTGTTCCCTCTCGAGCTATTCAAGATGTGGCGTGGCTTCAGCCTGCTCCTCGTCGTCCTCTTCATCTCGGGAATGAACTTCCACGCCCTCTCGGCCCTGCTGCCGCAGGGTTCACTCTTCATGTTCACCACCGACCCCGTCGAGATTGGCGTTCTCGCGCTGCCTACCAGCATTTGGAGTGTTGTGCCCGGCGTCATCATCCCAATGTTGGCACACAAGATTGGTCACATGAAGTGGCTGGTCGTCGCCGGTGCAGGCCTCCAGGCCGTCTTCATCGCAGCCAGCGCCGCCACCGTCAACCCGAACAACAAGCTAGCATGGGCCTTCGTTCCCGCCATCGGCGTCCCCATGTTCCTGCTGTGCACCATCGTCGGCTACGCCGTCGCCAGTCTCCACGTGCCGCACGCCCATCTCGGCGTTGCCATGGGTCTCCTTGGAACTTTCCGGTCAGCCGGCGGAGCTGTCGGCAACGCCATCTTCAACACCGTCTTCCAGGACAAGTTCACAGAATACTCCGGCGAGGAGATCGTCCAGGCGGCTCTGGCCAGCGGCCTGAACCCCGCGGACCTCCCTGCCATCATCCCCGGCACCATTATGCACAACCTGGGCATTCCAGGCAGCCTCGAGGGGATCCCTGGCATGACGCCCGAGATTCAGGATACGCTCCGCGCGGCGGTGCGCCTGGCCTATGGTCGAGCTTTCCAGTTCCTCTTTTACATCACAATCTCATTCAGCGTCGTTTCGTTCATCTGCTCTCTATGGATCAAGGATCCTGCCGAGCACATGACAAACCACGTTGCGTCGGCCATGTTGTCTCGAGGCGCGGAGAAGAGGGTTCACGGTGATGGGCCTGGTAGCTCCGATGTGGAGGTTGCTACTGTTGAGGATGCCATCGCGCGGGAGCCCAAGACTATTGGTTAGGGGGGGGGGGGGGCTAGTTGCCCTCGACATTCATGAGATATCTTCTGGCTGGGTCAACGTTAGTTGATGCATGTACTGAACTGTGGAGAATCTGGAGAAGCTGGTACTGTTGGTAGAGCCTGAGAGGTGGCTGAATACTGTTTTTATCATAAGCCTTAAATTTGCGTACAATACCAGGACTTTGCTGTCACCGTGGCGTGCTGTGAATGCTTATGTGGGCGTAGTTTCTCTGAAGACTCCACCACGAGCATCATGGGGTAGACCATTGTCACTTTACCTTCTCTTTTCCAAACCACGAGTCGCGTACTGCTGTCTTTTGGTATAAACACAATCACGTCACTAAGTTTGCATCCTAATACAACACGACTAGTATTCAAAACAGCCGCAGATGCGGTTCCTCTACCCTCACGGCACTGTTTTTAGGCGGGGATTGATTCGAAAGTCTCCATATTTACTATCGCTGTCTGTCATTTTGTAGGGTCAGAGATTAAACCCCAAGACTCCTACTCAAAGCTGTAACAGTGTCCACCATCTGAGCACTCGCCCCCAAGTAGTTCTTTGGATCACACATCTCCTGCAACTTGTCGTCCCCAAGTAGCGTGACGACCTCGCTGTTCCGCTTGAGCACCTGATACAAAGTCTGTTTTGTCTCGATGGCCGTCTTGCAGGCCTCGTAGATGACATCGTGACTACTCTGTCGACCAAGATGTGGGGCGAGACCCATCATGACGGCCTCGGCGACGATGAGACCATCCGTGGAGTTGAGATTGTGCAAGAGACGCTCTCGGTCAACCGTGAGACCAGAAAAGACAAACTCCGCTTGGTGCAGTGCCCCTACTGCGAGCACGAAGCTCTCAGGGACAGCCACCCACTCGAGGTGCCACGGCCCAGAGGCGCGCTCGAAGTCGGCGACCATGGCATCCAAGCCCAGGCCGGCATTTGCGCGCAGAAGCTTCGATGCCGCTAGGATCAGCTCGCTCGAAATCGGGTTCCTCTTCTGGGGCATGGTCGAAGAGGCGCCCCTATGCGGCACGAACGGCTCCATGACCTCGCCGACCTCATTGGACGACATGATGATGAGATCTAGTGCGATCTTGCCCAGAGAGCCTCCTACTAGGGCTAGCATGTTGATGATCTCGGCGACGCCGTCTCTGGCGACATGCCATGTCATGGAGGGGTCGTGCAGGCCGAGGTCTTCCGCCAGTTGCTTCCGCACCTGGATGCCTTCGTCGCCGTTGCCCAGGGACGCAAGTGTTCCTGCTGCACCTCCGTACTGAACGAGCAAGCAACGCGGCTTAAGCTGTTCTATGCGCTCCAAATGCCTCTGGAGTCCGCTAAGCCAGGAAGCACATTTGTAACCGAACGTGACTGGGAGCGCATGTTGCAAGTGGGTGCGTCCAGCCATGGGCGCATCCCGGTACTCCTCCGCCAGAGAAGTCAATGCCCTGATCACGCCTCGAAGTTTGGTCTCGACGAGGCCCAGCCCCGCCTTCATCTGCAGCATGGATGCTGTGTCCATGATGTCTTGCGTGGTTGCGCCCCAGTGTAGGTATTTGCCTGCCTCGCCACACTGGTCTGATAATTGTCGGATGAGGGGTAGGATAGGGTAGCCTACGATTTCGGTTTCATTGGCGAGTCGGTCAATATTCAACTTGGAGGCGTCAGCTGTGGAGGTGATTGAGTCGGCTGCGTCTTTCGGAATGATGTTGCATTTTGCTTGCGCCCTAGCCAAAGCAGTCTCAACGTCGACACAGCTTTTGATGTAGCTTTCATCACTGAAGATCTGCAAGGCGCATCTGTCAGCCATCGCCTATCTTATTGCCAGGAGAGGGTGTATCGATGACAGTACGAGAGTGGCTTTACCTTTCTTGCCTCGTCGGTTCCAAACATACTTCGGTATAGCACCGAGTCGAGGGCACTGACACTGCCTAGCAGGCGTCTGGATGGTTGATTCATCCTGGGCATGGTTCGTACAGACACCCTTGCCATTTGGCGCGTCACTCGCTGAAGGGCATTCATGTTCATGAAGGTAGGTCAGTCGCAGTTGGAGGGAGACAGGTGATCCAATGACAGAACATCGTCAATGACGTGTCTGCAATCGAGAAAACGTCCAAGACTTATGGTGACTAAACATGAAGATCTCCCCCACGTCAACACCAGCAAGAAGATCAACACGTGGCTCTACTACAACTGGGACCCAAAAATGGTTTCCACCCCATGTGTCCATGCGTCGATGTGGGAGAGAGTACACGTGAATATGCTCCGAGGGGCCGGATGGCGGGGCTCCAGCTCCCGGCATCAGTCTGGTGGGGCCGGGATGTGGGGAGGTGCAGCTGAACATCTCCCCACGTCTCTCTTCATCTAGATCCTTTGGCCACCTGATGCTAATGCTATAGTGTATTGACCATGTTTCGAGCTCCTCACGGCAAGTGAGGCAACCTGGCGAAGATGGAATGACCCCACACTCCGGCCTCTGTAAGCCACGTCCGGGAAGCTTGGGGAACTGACCTGGGCTGTCTACATAATGATCTAAGGCACTGGCTGGCGGGCTTATAGATTTTACAGAGGCACACTTGACTTCAGACTCAAAATACAAACTGACATTATGACTATCGAAGAGAGAGTTACCGCTACGGATCCTCAGAAGATCTTCCACTACACTGATCTTCAACGGACCAAGCCTACTCGCGCCAACGATCCTTACGAGTATCTAGCAGGATGGAACAACAGGCACCAGTCTGAAGTCATTCCTGGAGCTTTACCAATCGCTCAGAACAACCCCCAAGATCGCGGCTTTGGCCTGTACACGGAGGGCTTGACGTCCTCGTTCTTTGCCGCGCCGAGACATGCCAACCAGAACACCTACATGTACCGGGCCAGACCTTCGGCGGCTCATCAGGGCTATCATGACATCGAAAGCAAGTCCAACATTGAGAACTCCTTTTTGTCTCTCAACACAAAGGTCGCGACTATCCCAGCCCAGGCCGAGTGGAAGCCATTCCCACTTCCTGCCGCCGACAACAAAATCGACTTCACCGACGGCCTGCAAACGCTAGCCGGTAGCGGGGACCCGAATCTCCGTGAAGGTGTTGCCCTCTACGTTTATGCCTTCAACCAGAACATGCCAGGCAAGGCTTACTGCAACACGGATGGCGACTTTCTCTTCGTGGCCCAGCAGGGCAACCTTGAGATCCAGACCGAGATGGGAAGGATCTTCCTCCAACCGGGCGAGATCTGTGTCATCCAGCGGGGCATTCGTTTCCGCATCGACCTAGCCACTGACGTTCCCGTCGCGCGTGGCTTCATCGTTGAGGTCTGGGGTTCGGTCTGGGAACTGCCGGACCTTGGCCCCATTGGAGGCTACGGCTTGGCCAACGCGCGTGACTTCCTGTACCCGAAAGCCCATATCGACGAAGACCTCCACCAAAACTTTACGATCGTGGTCAAGACCAACGGCAGGCATGTGGCTATCAAGCAGGATCACAGCCCGTTTGATGTCGTGGCATGGCATGGCAATTCTGTGCCGTATAAGGTGAGAACCCAGTCAGTACTGTTGGGAGACGGCATATTCGCTAACAACTGGCACAGTACGACCTTACCAAGTTCGTCTCGCAAAACGCGACTTCGGTTGACCACACTGATCCATCCGTCAATACTGTGTTGAGCGCCAAGTCGAGGGATCCCAACACATCTCTTGTCGACTTCCTGTGGTTCGGCCCCCGCTGGGATGTTGCGTCAAACTCCTTCCGTCCGCCCTACTTCCACCGCAACTCGGCCTCCGAGTTCTTGACCTGCCTTTACGGCAACGGTCTGGGGCGGTCAAACGACTTCCAGCCTGGAGGCGGTAGTTACGAAGGCGGCCATACACCTCACGGAGGATTCGATGAGCGCTACGTGGAGGAACACAAGCTGCAGACCAACCAGCCCAGACGTATTCTGGAGGGTACGTTCATTTTCTGCGCACAATATGGACTTCTTCAAGGTTGCTAACTTCTTTGCAGATCAAATGACCATCATGGTGGAAACAAGTCGGACTCTTCTCTTCACCGAATGGGCTCGCAAGGACTGCGGTGTCCTCGAGGCCCAAGGGACGGACGTTAACGCATGGGATAATCTACCAGTACGTAGCCGCCCATGAGATCAGATCATCCGCAAAGAGAGGCCCATTCCCATGTTTGGAAAGCTTGAACTGACTTTTTGACTTCTCAACTTTCAGGACCGCTTCTCCACCAACCCAAAGATCAAGGAGCTCTTGAAGCGGGTGAAGGAAGACGAGGCTGCTGATCGTGCCCGTCGTGACTTCTACCACAACGCGACTCTCCGTGACTGAGACCGCGGCATCGTTCTATGCAGAAATGTTACTGCACAAGCCATGTCAAAGTAATGCAATCGTTCATTACGTGTACTCAAATCAACCTCAATTCAACTTCCTCATGCCAACTCCACCATGCTGTCACTCATGACCCGTAATATGTGACGGAACCTTCGCCAGTTCCACCGTCCAACCTCTTCCAGTAGCCCAACATAATTCAGAATGACCCTCCGCGCCGAAGCATACCCGCCAATGCAAACATAACGATTAAACGAAATGGAACCCCCCTCACTGATGAACCTCCTCGCCGCGCAACTGCAGTCGCTCTGCCCCACGTTCCATCCCGGAAGCCCTTCGTCTCCAATCTGGTTCCAGTCCAGCTCGTCCAGCAGCTCAAGCGGCGCCCCCACGCCAAGGTCGAGCGTGTCCGGCGCCGCATACACGTACAGCCCCAACACGAGCGCGGCGTTGAACAGCGCAATCTCCGACATGAACATTGTGCCGTCTGATATCTTCCTCTTCGCCATGCAGACATATACCTGCGCAGCATGCAGACAGGCGCGCCTCGCGTGCGAGCTCTGTGCCCAGACGAAGATCTTGTCGAGCGCCGTCTTGCCGGCCTCCATGCCTTCGCGCCCGGCTGCGATCTCGAAAAGGTCGAGGTTCGCCGTCAGGTTGACGCACATGTTGTTCCAGAAGGCGGTGGCGTTGGGGTCGCTGGCGAGAAGCCCCTCGCGGTCGGAGGCGTAGATGTCGCGGAGGAGAGGTGCTATGCTTGCTCCTGTTGTGCTTGTCTGGAAGTGCTCGCCCGGATAGAGGCTGTTCTTGGACGGGTCTTTGCTTGATGGGAGGGTGCGATAGCGGAGGTCGGCGATGTAGAGCCAGGAGGCGGACAGGAGAGTGTGCATGCCCATGACGCTGGCTGACAGGGTGGTTGGCAGGGTTGCTTTGTGGCCCTGGAAATCTAGGACGGGCGGTTCCATGAATGTGTCGGAGGAGTTTGATGCAAGCTTTGCCCAGCTGTTTGCGTCTACTGCATCGAACAGTTGTGCTGAGCAGGGGGCGTGAATGTGCAGCATGTCGATCTGCGTCAGGGGTTTCGACCCTATGCTGGATGTATACAGACAGTCCGTTGCCATGAGGCATGCCACCACGCTGGACTTTCAGTCAATGATTGTGGCGATACGTAGTGTCGGGCCTTCGCCAGAGGCCCTTGGAGGTTGAAACTAACCGTTTTGCAGATTCGACCCGGGCCCACGACTTCCATGCTGCGTCGGTGTGTCGTTCCTGTGATAAAGCCTCACTAAGTGAGGGTCCTCTGCTGACTTCGAAGAGACCACTTTGCTGAGCAACCTGAAGGCATGTTAGGACGTCCGCACGCTAGAAAGCACCAATCGAACGAACGGGCTCGCGGGCATGTCGCAACGTACCGTGAGAGCTTTGGCGTACAGAGCATGCGTCTGTTCGGAATGGGCAACCTCCTGTAGATCGTCAGAAACGCGGTACATTGTTGGCCTTTAACGACGGTAGATACCTCTAGGATTGACGCAAAGTTTAGGAAAAGAACCGCCGAGCCGAGGACCGTCATGAGTAACATGGAATCATTTCTCTTCCATGACTTTGTCAACGCGGTCGTGCATCTCTCGATTCCTCTCTAGCGGAACAAATTCATTAGCAACCTCTTTTCCTCCAAAGTGAGATTTTCAAGCTGTTCATACCAGGACCTGAGTAATAACAAATGGTCGCGTCTTGTCCGGATCCAACAGGTGGAGGCCGATCAGACATATTGGCAAGAGGATGATGTTGGGTGTACGTCTTGCTGAAAATGTGGGTTCGTGGATGAATGGAAATAGCGGGTGAAATCGTTGGAAGTAAAGGTCGATGCATACTGCGAATGTGTCTGCAGTTGGAAGTCCAGCCTTGTTCTGGAGGCTATGGTCAACCTCGGTCTTGAAAAAGATTAGTCTCCTCACAGGACGGACATGGGATTGCAGCAGTTTGCACTTACACCTCCGAACCGAGGCAGCGAGAGCTCCTTAATCAAAGAAAGGCGCCTCTCATCATCCAGGCCTCTCTGAGGCCCGTTGGTCCGCATGGACGGAGAGTTGTCGTCCCTCTCATCTGGTGCAGACTCGGAGAACAGGTTGGTGGCATCATGGTTGGCCGCATCTTGCCACAGGGTCTGTATCATATACCAAGGCGGTTCTCGTCTCTTTGGCCAGAGTCTGGCAACTTTGGCAAAGCGCTCATCGGGAATGTCGGAGCCAAAGCTGTGCTTGCGGGCCGAGGTGCCCTGGAAGTCCCTGAGCAAAGGCGAGCCAAGAGAGATGAGGAAGGCGTCCCAGGGATTCGTGCTATTTGGAGGTGATGGCATGGCCGTCTCGAATGTCGAAAGCCATCCGAGATTGTCGTTGTCATTCGGCCGGTTTTGTCCCATGGCGCCGAATACCCGTGGTGCGAATCCGAGGATGACGGAGAGATCACTCTCAGGCGGCGGTTGTGAAGCCATGGCGGCGGTGAGGAGCTCCCGTGGTGTGCGGCCCGTCGCATCTCCTGTGGACTCTGTAAAAACGGCATTCTCTTCGTAAATATTGCGATTCACTTCGTCTGGTCTGTTGAGGTTCTCCATGAGGTTTGGCTGTGATGGGGAGGGTGCCAGCAGCTCGTTGTTTCCGAACTCATCTCCATTCGTTGGTGGGTTGATGACCGCAACAGGGGCTGCATAGCCAAACCCAGGTTCCTGCCCGCTGGCCACGGTACTAGTGAGGTTGTCGTCGCAGCCTTGCTCTGCTCTCGCGCCGGGGGCGATTGCGGCGTCGGTCGCGTTCTCAATGTCCCCCGAGGATCTTGGCGAGACACCGGATCCTGACTCGTCGTCCCCTTGCCGGGTGCCTCGTGGCTCTTTGTTCTCTTTGCCGTTTTGTCCCTCTTTCTGGGCTAGATGGCCCCTGATGTGTCGTTTGAGGACATCACTGTTTGATGGAAAGCGATCAGCCTGTTGTCAGTCCTGTCGCTAATGAAGCAGGCGGGGCCCAGGCCTGGATATCATCGATGACTTACCCGCGAGCAAACTTCTTATTGCACAGCCGACACGTGTAGGGCTTCTCGCCAGTATCTGTTCAAAGGTCCGGGGGTAAGCCAAGTGTGCTGTGTCGCGTGCAGAGAGCGCTGTGAGCTGCTCACTGCAGAACCAGGGTAGAATTACGGGATCTTTCGTGGCGTTTCAGGTGTTCAATCTTGGAGAAGCTGCCGTCGCAGTACGAACACGTTCGAGCAGGCATGAACGAGGGCCTCAATTGACGGGAGTTCTGATGGTTGTTGGGCGGTCAAGTCTGGTGTTTCTCGACGGTTCTTCCTTATCGTGAGGTCTGTTACACGGGTCGGGGTAAATCGCAATTGTACTTGCCGACGGCGCATACGGAGCAACGTGGATCTCCCGCCTTACTTGTACCATCTCACCTGTCACCTTGGCCTTGACCTCCCGGCTGAATGCTCTAGGGGGTCTGCTGAGGCGGGGAACGTGGGGAGACCCTAGATCCCCGACCTGACATCGTCCTTACCGTTATTGGACAGCCTGGGGCATGATGCTTGTCCTGAGATGGCCAAGTTCGAACTCTATTATGAATCGAGACGGTGGCTTGGGCCACGAGATGCCCAAGCTGCTGTTACAGTGTCGTAGTCATCATGCCCGAGCCAACCGTGAAGTAACATACGTACACCACTACCACTGGAAGATGTTGGTGGTCCGTGCCCCACGCCCTGGGGTCCGTGCGCCCCGTCGCCCACTAAGTCCGTAGTTCCAGGCCCACCTGCCTGCCTCTAGGGGAATAGACACACATATCACTAGTTCTGTCCCTTTTTGCCTCTATAGGTTATGAGCCCCCAAACGCTCCGCGTATTATCGTTACTACGACGATTTTTACACCTTTATTAAGAGCTTTATTAGCTCTATCGTTAGATATTATTTTCATCGATTTTAGTATAGTATTATAGGAGGTATCGCATCTCTAATAACTACCTATAAATTTTCGGCTCCTAGTAGCCAATTTCCGGTTTTCTCGCTACCTACGCTCGGCTTCTAATAGCCACCTTAAGCCACCTTTAGCTACTACTCCTTAATAGGCTCTAATACCTGACCCTTTATTATTATAGCTTCTTTAAACGCTTATAACGTTCTAGTGCTAGTCGGAGAATCGAATTTCCGGGCTTAGCAACTCAACGTTACTATTGCCTATAAACAGGAGGACGTCGAGGAGTTCCTCGCAAACCCTGTTCCCGTACCTACTGCCGTAACTGCTAACGCAGCGCCACAGAAGCTATAGAAGGCGAGACGCGCTACTACTATGCGCCTCCTAGTTAACTCGATCGATCCGGTGCTTCTCGACCGCCTTAAAGGCGCTAGTTAGGATATCGCTAACCGGGACCCCTATAGCCTCTAGAACGTAGTTATTTATATAATTCCGAAGGTCTTAGAAGATACCGTCTGCGACCTTATTCGAGAGATCGGCACCCTCGAAAGCAGTGACTTTCCGATACTTCACGCCTTCCTCGCACGCGCCTAGACGCTTAAGAGAAGGCTCTACGAACTTACTAGAGGCGACTCTCGCCTATATACCTACTACTTTCTAAATAGTATTAGGAGGTAGTGCCCTGCGTTATTCGAAAAGCACGCTACTACTACTAATATATAGTAGAATAATATAGTACGTAATATTAGCTATAAGGCTAATACGCAGGAATCTATATATACCTCCCTCGCCGTAGTATAGGGTTCTAGTAATCGTAGTAAGAAGAAGGGTAATTCTACGCCTAACGCCGCTCCTATAGCTAAGAGGAAGCACCCTGCGTGCCTATATTACCTTAAAGAAGGTAAGGAGCTCTTTAACTACCTACCTATAGACTGCTTTCTTCTCGAGAAGAATATACCCTCGAAGTAGTCTACGGATATCCGCGAGAAAGCTATAAAAGCCGTACGAGCTTACTATTATAATACTACGTACCGAGAGTCTGCCTCTATTCCTAACGCCTCTAACGATAATAATAGGCAGGTCGTAGTAGCCTCGTTAGATATTACTCGATAGAATACTATTACCTATTCGGTAATATCCGGTCAGGCCTACGCTATAGCTAGAGCTCAGGGCCGAGATACTATTATCCTCGACTCCGGTAGTAACGTTAATATCTTTAATAACCTCTCGTAGTTCTCTAAATACGTCGAGAACGCCTACCTACCTCCTATTAACGTAGCGAACGGTTAGGTTATAAAGCCTCTTAGTATTAGTAAGGTGTTCTTCTAGGTCCGTAATCCTCTTAATCCTTCCGCAGTTATTAATTAGGTTATCTCGGATATCCGATATCTCCCGGAGAGCCCTAGTAACCTTCTATTACTAGGCCTCTTAAGCACTAACGGAATCGAATACGACTATCGCACTAATTCGATAGTTTACGTTAGTAACGGCCTTCCTATTGCGGCAGCCACTTAGATTCAAGGTATTATAGTTATGCCTACGACCCCCTTAAAGTCACTACCGCTAGAGACTGCTTATAGCATAGCCTCCGTTACCTAGCTTACTACGAAGACCCGGGTGCCTTTTCGCGTTATATACGAACGCCTCCTTTACGCTAGAAAACGCTGCGTTATCGATGCTTATAAGAAGGTCGGTATCCTCTTCGATTAGTAGGAGGTCAGCGACTTCCACTATAAGGCTTATTACCTCGGAAAAAGCACTAAGATCGTAAGCCGTTCTATTCTTTATAAGGCTCTTACCCTAGGTTACGAAATCTTTATAGATCTTATTGAATTTAAGCCCTCGAGTCTTAAGGATAGCTTCCGTTATACCCTCTACCTAATCGATAAGTATAGCAGCTTCTACTAGATCCTATTTATAAAGACTAAGACTAAGCAGGAGTCCTACTTTACTATTAAGAAGTTCATTCGATACTTTAAGGCCTCTACTAGTCTGCCTATCGTCTCTATAACCTGTAATAGAGGTAGCGAATTTAATAACCTCGAGGTTAAGCTAATACTAGCTAACGAAGGCGTCGCCTTCCGACCCTCGGCACCGAATACTCTAGCCTAGAACGGCGCGGCGGAACGCGCCGGCCGCACTATTTCGGAGGGCACGCGCACTATCATTATCGCCGCAGGTCTCCCGGAGACTCTATAGCTATACGCTGCAAAGACCGTAGTAGAAGTCATTAACCTACTGCCCACGGCCTCTAACCCCTATAGTAAAGCTCCTTAAGAGCGTCTTACTAAAGCTCTCGGCCTACCGCAGTCCTATTAAACCCTATTTATTTAATACCTCCGTACTTATAGCTGCGTTACCTATATTTATAAGAAGGGTATTCTCCGCCCCCCCTGCGCTAATAAGACTAAAGCACGCGCCTAGAAGGGCTTCCTTATAGGCTTCGATAGTCCTTACGGCTATATCTTTAACGTATACGTGCCGGAACGCGAAGCTATTATTCGCTATAGGGATATACGCTTCTTCGAGGGCTAACTCCCTCCCGTACGAGATCCTTCTATAGAAATCGTTAAGTACGACGCTATTTTCGCCGACTACGATATCTCTAAGTTTATTAAGATTCCCTTTAATAACCGTACCCCTAAGCAGCTTCTTAAAGAGCCTGCGGATAGGGTTATAGCTAAGGTTACTAATTCCGAGACTATCGGGATTAGCTAATAGGAAGTTATACCTCTACCTAATAAGTTAATTCCCTTAATAACTTCGATTCCTTACCCTCTCTAAGAGAATAGCCTAGTAGCTTCTACTAACTTAGACACCTCGCACTCTAATAACTTTAAGGATACTGTTATAGAACCGGACGAAGTCCTCCCCCTAAACGTAACCCGTTCGGAGTCCCTAGACCCTCTTACGGAGGCTTCTCCTCCGTCCCCGGAGCCTCGCACTACTACGGCGCCTCCGATCCGCAGATTTAGCTATAACGCCCCGTACGTTAGAGGGCAGTATACTACTACCCGCATTAACGATAGCTTCTTAAGTAGCCGGGCTCTCCTCTTAGTAGAGTAAGCCACCTATTGCGAAGAGGATCTCCTCGTACCTCCGTTAGAATAGCCTATTACCTATTCCGTTCTCTAGGCCACGGCTATATCGTCGGATATTAACGCCCCGAAGACGATTAACGCTACGAAGAATAGCCCTAACTAGCACCTCTAGAAGCCTGCCTTTAATAAGTAGATTTAGAACCTTCTCGACCGTAAGACTTAGTCCCTAGTAAGTCCCCTAACTAGTATTAAGGTCCTTCCGGGTATATAGGTGCTAGATATTAAGACCTCGCCTTAACGCTTGCGAGCTAGGTAGGTAGTATACGGAAACCGCTAATAGGGCGAATAGTCGGCTTAAGATCTCTACGCCGTAGTAGCTTACTCTATATCGGTACGCCTGTTTTTTGCCTTAGTAACGCACCTAGGCCTTTACCTTATAGTCGTCGACTTTAATAGCGCATTCCTCGCAGCCCCTGCCCCTAAAGGTAGTCGTATTTACGTTTAATAGCCCCGTAGATATAAAGATAGAACTAATAGGGTTTACCTTTTTAATAGTGCCCTCTATAGCCTCCGCGAAGCCCCCTTATAGTAGTTCTAGTTCCTATTTAGTAAGTTAGAGAACCTTAGGTATACTAGTATAGCTGGAAACCCGTACCTTCTATATAACGAGTCTACTAACGTTATTCTTCTTATATACGTTAACGACGTCGCTATCGCTAGACCCTCTTCTGCAGCTATTTATAGCGCTATAACGATACTAAAGACTATCTGCGACCTTAAGGAAATACCCTCTATTAATAAGTTTATCGGTATATACGTTATTTACGACCGCGCGGGAGGCTTTACTCTACTATACTAACGAGACTATACTTATAAGATCCTATAGCGTTTTAGCTTTAACTAGGCGAACGCCGTTAAGACTCCTTAGGCTGCAGGCACTATACTACCTCTTCCTAATCCTACCTATAATACTAATATTATAAAGAAGTATTAAGAGATAACCGGAGCCCTTAATTACCTTAGCTATAATAGCCGCCCTAATATTAGTTTTACGGTCTCGAAGCTCTACGAAGGTAATAGTAGACTAACTTACGAGCACTTTACGGCCGTTAAGCGTATATTTCAGTACCTTAAAGGCACTACCTCGATAGGTATTAAGTATTATAAGGCTCCTAATATCGAGCTCTTTACCGTAAGCGATGCCTTATACGGAGACTACGCTAGAAGGGTTTCTACGGGAGGATACGTTATCTTCTTAGCTAGTGCCCCTATCGCCTAGAAGGCTCGCAAGTAGTAGTTCGTTACGCTTAGTACTTTAGAAGCTAAATTCATTAACCTTACTCCTACGGGCATTACCCTTAATTAGATTAGGGACACGATTTCGGCCTTTAAGGTAGTAATTCCAAAGCCTCTTATCCTCCTAACTAATAGCTAGAATACCCTCGCAATTACCCTCAATCTACTAAACGCAGCGCGCACTCGTCATATCGATATTCGGTACAAATAGGTATAGGAACGTATAGCGGCAGGCGATTTCGAGCTTCGCTACGTACCCTCTACGGAAATGCCTGCCGACGGCCTTACTAAAGGCCTTAGAATTAACAAATACGTCGAATTCGTGCGATAGTTACGCCTCGTCGCCGCGACTAGATAAGTCCGCCAGGGTTCGATTCCTATTACTATTATTTGTTTTTTTAGGTTTCCTGTTTTTATAGAGGAATCCTGCGTTCTAATTAGTCGGGAGATAGTGTTTTTAGAGTACCAGAATTAGGGAAGTAGCCTATTATAAGGTGCCCACGGGAAGCCCTTACGGCTATTATCAGCTGGCAGTTTTGCCTGTAGGGGGGTGTTAGTAGTCCGTGCCCCACGCCCTGGGGTCCGTGCGCCCCGTCGCCCACTAAGTCCGTAGTTCCAGGCCCACCTGCCTGCCTCTAGGGGAATAGACACACACATCACCAGTTCTGTCCCTTTTTGCCTCTATAGAAGACACCTAGTTCATGTCTGAAAGTGATTCTTTTCGCTGGTCTTATTAGGCCCTGGGTTTGTATCTGCGGCCCCAATGAGCCGGATTGGAGCCTCTCTGAATTACTAGGTATTATTCCCCGTCTTCACCATACTGTGTCCATATCTTTCATACTCGCTACTCCCGAATGATCAAGGATGCCACGCCATGTCCCCCACTGGTAAACGAAATACGTCAGCCGGTGCCTTGACGAAAACGTGGAACGAGAAATAACTTACCTCGCGCACATGCTTATGACACCTAATTCTTGATCCGATCGTTCCAGCTCAGCTAGCAAAGTTGCCGCCTGTCTCGCCCCAGTGGCCCCTGTAGGATGACCCAGCGCAATCGCACCTCCATTGGGGTTGACCTTGTCGACGTCGAGTCCCAACGTTCGGAGGCAATGAACCACCTGGCTCGCGAATGCCTCGTTGATCTCGAAGACATCAATGTCTTTCAATTCGACATTGGTGTACCTGCACAGCGCCGGAATGGCAAGGACAGGCCCAACACCCATCTCATCTGGCTCGCAGCCCAGGACTTGCGTCCCTGCAAAGCGACCGATGGGTCGTAGGCCCCGTTCATCGGCCCATGAACGCCGCGCGAGTATGACTGACGAAGCGCCGTCTGAGATTTGAGACCTTGAAAAGGATGTTATTGGAGATCCGAGGGAAATTGAATTGTTTCCTGCACTCACGAGTTGCCAGCTGTGCTGGTACCATCTTCGGCAAAGGCTGGTTTCAGCGTTCCAAGCTTCTCTCTCTTGACGCCCGGCCTGATGGTATCGTCTCGCGATATCGTAAAAGTAGTCATCTCTTGCTTGCCATATGCCTCGATCGGCGAGCTGTAGGTAACAGGCACAATCTCCGATTCGAACTTGCCCGCCGCCTGCGCAGCCTCTGCTCTCTGGTGGCTGAAAAAGGCATAATCATCCTGCTCCTCTCGCGAAACCTTGTATCGCCGCGCCACGTTCTCCGACGTGATGCCCATGGGAAGCAGACAGTCCGTCGCATGCTTGACGCCAGATGCTTGGAGGGAAGGCGAGACGTCTGTAGGACGACCGCGCGAGGCGTAGTTCTTCGACATGCTCTCGACGCCACCGGCCAGAGCAACGTCGAACTGGCCGGCCATGATGGCGTGGGCTTGGTGCGTTATCGCCTGCAGGCTGCTGGAGCACTGCCTGTTGACCGTGTGGAAGGTTGTCGAGGGTGGGTATCCGCAGTCGTTGAGGGCCATTCTGCCGGTCTTGGAGAAGCCGAGTTCTGCGAGCACGTTGCCGATTAAAACGTCTTGGACGTCGTCGGGTTGGATCTTGGCTCTTCGGGCTGCTTCGCGCATTACCTGTTCGGGAGTAAAACCTACGTGTAAGTCGTTACCTGCCAGAGAGTCGCGAGGGACTGGAAAGGATTAGAGGGTTTCTCTTACAGGCCTCAGAATGTCTTCTGGCCAGGCATCTTTGAAACCGCCTTTGAAAGCCCTTGTAATAGGACTTCGAACTGCTGAGAGAAACACCACATCATGGGGACTCTTCTTCAGTATGCTCTGTCCAACAGCTCGGAATGCCATGGTTAGCTTGGATTTGGAGGCCGGCAGTTTTTAGTGATTTGAATGGGTCGGAGCGAAGCAAGCGGGTAGATGTCCCGAATCAAGTCATTGGTGCTACTGATTTGAAGGTCACGTTCGAGGGACAACCAAGGTATACATCGAACTGCCGATGGGGCTGAAATCCTCGGTGAAGTCGGGTAGATGGTGCTCTGCATCCCATGAGAGTGGGCAACGTGGGGTGGTGTCGTGGATCGCCCAGGCTGGATTTGAACCCCACATGGGCATTGGACTGCTGCTTTGGACGTCATTCCGTCTTATACTGGTGAGGATATCGAAACGTCATGTGGATTGGGAATGTGGGCTGAATGGTTGCAGTGCATTCTTATTACCCTTTCTACTCAAGTATCTCAGCTACACGACCGCACCTACGGCATCTCACGAACGATAGCCTCAGTCCGTTGCTGCGATTCAAAGGTTCAATTAGTATCGAAAGTGTCAACTGTCAACTCCCATCATCGTATCTACCTCATCAAACACCAAACCTGGCGGCAAAAACACAATGTCGTCCTGGTTCAGCGATACCGAGACAAGCCATCCTGCTTTCGACATCAAGTCGACGCCCAGCGTCAGCTATGGTCTCCCCTTCCCCGACGCCTGCTCCCTCCATATCAACAATAACTTCTCCTCTCGTCGTGCATATATCATCGCGTCAGCCAGTCTGACACGCAACACGGATGCGCTTGACCGATTGAAAAAGGCACTCGGGGACCGAGTCGCAGGTGCTCACGTCGGCATCAGCCCCCACACACCAATCCAAGAACTCGTCCCCATCATCGCCAAGGCGAAAGACCTAGACGTCGACTGCCTCATAACGCTCGGCGCAGGCAGCATCACAGACGGCGCAAAGCTCATCCGATACGCACTGGCCAACAAAGTCTACACGACAGAGGATATCTGCTCGATACGGGGACAGAGACCGCACGACCGGCCGCAGCCCACGATTCCCCTGATCTGCATACCAACAACGCTCTCGGGGGGGGAATACCAGGCCATCGCCGGCGTCACCGAGGAGAAGACACAAGAGAAGATGGTATTCGACCCCATTCGCGATCCCGACCTCGTCATCCAGGACCCCGAGCTCTGCACCACGACGCCGGAACGCATCTGGCTAAGCACGGGCATCCGCGCCGTCGACCACTGCGTCGAGACGCTCTGCTCCCTGCAGAGCAACGAGGAGGCGGACACGTGGGCCAAGCGCGGGCTGGAGAGGCTCGCGGGAGCGCTCCTCAAGTGCAAGCAGTACCCCAGGGACCTCGAAGCCAGGCATCAGTGTCAGACTGGCGTGGTTGAGGCCATGAGGGCCGTGTCGTGCGGTGTTCCGCTCGGTGCGAGTCACGCCATCGGTCATCAACTGGGTCCGTTGGGCGTCTCTCACGGCGAGACGAGCTGCATCCTGCTCCCGGCTGTGTGCTCGTTCAATAGCCAGGAGCCGGTCAACGTCGAGAAACAGGCTGTTGTCAGTCAGCTGCTGCGAGAAATTCCAATCATAGCCGAGCTGCTGGCCTCCGAAGACATCGATCAGGCAGGAGCAGATCTTGCGGAGATTCTCGATGTCTATCTACGGAACCTAGGAATGCCACGGACCCTAGACGATGTTGGCTTCGACCCCAGCAAGCTTGACATGCTCGTCGCGAACAGTCTTAAGGACCATTGGATCGCTACCAATGCTATCCCGATCACGAAGGAGAGCCAGGTTAGGGAGATCCTGGCCAAGGTTACCGGTTAGGTCATTTTCACATGTAGATCAACGTCGAAGGATGCCAAGTATTGTGTAACTTGTACAGATTTGACTTGTTTGTAATTGACAACCCGTAACACGTATGTTTAATTTACCATTCACCTCACACCCTAGCTCCAATGTGCAGACGACGATGCAAGTACACCTTTTGGGCCGCAACCATGACGCGTAATACTGCCTGTCCATGCCAGGGCATCAAACTGTGACAGCCGGATCTTTGCCTATCATCACAGTAAGGCCAGCCAAGGATGGCTTCCTCTTCGTGACTCGAGCTGCCTTGCAGCCTGAGATCTAGACCCAAAGCATGTGTGTGACTGCCCGAATCACTAATTCGCAAATGTTGCGTCAGCTTGCAAGGATCGCCACGGTGAAGCTTCAGGTCGCTTGACCATCAGGGTGCTTCGCAATGCAAGAAAGAGGAGGGCCACAGTGGGATCATGGGATGTGGGACATGTGGGACAACAGCATGTGGGACAGGTGGGCGGATGTGGGACTTAGGAGCGTGAATGTGGGATCAAGATCAGGGGCCAGTTAGTGAGTGGTTGGTGACGGTTCCGGGCAGTATCGCCCTGTAACATCCGCCTGTCAGGTGCCGCTAAGGATCTCAACCTCCTGTGCCACCGAGACTATGGCGAGCCTAAGGCAATGTGTTGATGTACACGCTTTCCTTCCCATGCCCTATTTCGAAACCAGGCAGGCTGTAACAAGACACGGAAGTATTATGGTGTAAAAAGCCGTATACACCAAGGCTTCATGGTCATAATACCCTATGCCAAGCCACGATGTTCACATGTACTGTAGAAACTGAAGGCGCTGTCTTTACAGTCCACTCTAATTGATTTACTATGTCAAATCAGTAAGACAGAATGTCATTTGTGATGACTCTAATTCCAATGTAACTGACACCTTACATGGCAAGAATTCCAATGCCGCTGGTTCTCTACCGTGACGCCTCAGCCCATGCGGAGCACTTCGTGACCACTTTATACCTGGTAGGCTTTGAGGTCAGGGGAAACCTCAAAGTCTGCCTCGGTCTTGGCGCGAAGCTCATCCACAGACACTTCATCTACCTTTTCCACCAGCACCAGTCCTTTGGGTGTTATGTCAAATACCGCGAGATCCGTGATGATCCGTGACACGCACTTGCGACCTGTCAGGGGAAATGTGCATTCTGAAGGCGGCGTTAGCAACTATCACAGTTTGGACTTGATACTAGAAATATAACTCACGCTTGAGGATCTTCGGGTTGTTTTTCTTATCGACGTGTTCCTGGAAGAGTGACGGGTCAGCGATATATGTAAGCCTAATTGGTATCTGAACTGGGCATACCATGGTAACGATGACTCTGGTCTTGGAGTTCGCAACGAGATCCATGGCTCCGCCAATCCCTTTGACCTTGCCTGGCAGCATGAAGTTCGCGAGGTCTGATCGTTAGTACACCATGCATCATATGTCTATGATCGTGTTTCAAGCACTCACCTCCGTCCGTGCTGACCTGCAAACCACCCAGCATCGTCAAGTTGATCTTCCCGGCGCGGATCATTCCAAAGCTTTCTTGGCTACCGAAGAACGATGCGCCCTGATTTACCGTGACACCCTCTTTTCCCGGGTTGATTAAGTCGGGGTCTTCTTCGCCAGGCTTGGGATATCGACCCATGCCGAGAATACCGTTTTCGGATTGCAGGACCACCTCGGCGCCCTCTTGAATGAAGGCGGGGGTTGCAAGAGGCATACCGATGCCCAAATTGACGTACATGCCGTCCTTGAGCTCTTGAGCAGCGCGCTTCACAATCCTTATCCTGCGGCCGGCGCCCTCTCCTGCTCCGGCCACTTTGCACAAGTCAGCGGCTTCACTGAGATCACACCGAGGTCCCGCAACTCACCTGATTGGAGCATCTCCTCCGGGGACTTGTGGAAAGTCAACTTCTCAATCTTCTTCTCCTCCGTGCTCTTGGCGACCTGATCGACGTAGATACCAGGGATATGGACATCTTCAGGTGCGATCTCGCCGACTTCTACAATCTCGTCTGCCTCAACGATGGTGAAACGGGCATTCTTGGCCATTGACTCGTTGAAATTGTTCATGGCCCGTCGGAACTGGCAATTGCCCATACGGTCTGCCTTGTGGACCTTGACCAGGGCAACGTCTCCTTGGATAGCTTCTTCCAGAACATACGGCTTGCCGTTGAAAACTCTCGTTTCTCGCGGTGTTGACATGGTGCCAACTGTTCCGTCTGAGTTGAAGCGGACCGGCATCTCTCCTGTTTGAACTGAAGATAGCTTGTTAGTCCTTTGCCCCTAGTACGCTGACGATCGACTCTTCGCATGGGACGACCTACTGATGGTGCCATAACCCGCAGGGGTGTAGAAGGCCGGCACACCGGCGGCGCCACTGGCAATCTTCTCTGCCATGGTTCCCTGAGGTGTGAGCTCAAGGTCCATTTTCCCAGTGAGATACAATTTCTCGAATGTCTTATTTTCCCCGATATACGACGCGATCATCTTCTTAATCTGACCGGTGCCTAACAGCTGGCCTGTCCCGGGTGTCAGCGACTCATACCCACGAGAAGAAATGTCAGCCGACAGAACTGGCACCACTCACCAAGCCCAACACCTGGCATCCCAGCATTATTGGAAACAACGGTGAGGTCTGAGATGTCCGGACGGTCTCGCAACGCGTTCACGAGCGTGTTGGGCACACCAGAAAAGCCAAATCCACCGACAAGAACCGTAGAACCGCTCTTGACCTGGCCAATTGCTTCGGCTGTTGAGTGGCATAGTTTGTTGATGCCAAAGCAGGTCCTGGTAGACGAGATGCCTCTTCTACCGCCAAAGATGCAAACGCCTGAGGTGAGGACTTTGACTCTCCCCATGGTCGAGCTGATCATGGCTGATATCGAGGTTATCCGAGCTGGAGGTCAAGATGCAATGCTTGGGCGGAGCGTGCAAGCTTGGTCATCAACTTTTTTGAGTGTCACATGTGAGATCTCACCTTTTTCCCTGGTGTACATGGAAGATTTTGTATCTTTAGGAACAATGAACGGTAGCTACCCCACCATCAGTGCCGTTCCGCTATGTGGGGTATTTGCCCGCATCCATGATCGTGGAATCCTCCCCCACTCCCCCACCTCTTCGTCCGCTTCGCCCACAGCACACCTGAGGTTATGAAGGGATCCAAAGGAACAAGTATGTCGTGACAAATGTTATACACATTGTGCCAACCTTCTCAGGAGCTCAAAGTCAATACCATACGTCAAAATGTCGACATCCGGCCCTGCAACGAGAGTGATCCAGCATCCGACTTTGGGGGACATCCAGGGAGTGATCCTCGAAGAGGGGAAAATCGACCAATTCAGGGGCATACCGTATGGATCTACTCCAGCAAGATGGACGGATCCTGTTTTGCTAGAGGGGACACTCAGCATGGGAGTCTTTGATGCGACTCGGTTTGGCTCTGCCTGCCCTCAGGGCGCGGGGGCTCAAGGCGCCGACAGGAGCCTCATTGGAGACATTCCACTTCCAGAGAGGATTGTTGCTGAGGATGACGCCACTTGTCTGAACCTGGTCATTACCAGACCATCAGGGCTCGCGCCAGATGCTAAGTTGCCGGTGATGGTATTGTAAGCTCAAGTAATGGCATTCACGAATATCAAAAGTTTGCTGACCAGCGAGGTTTAGTGTTCACGGGTTCGTTGCTCTCTCTCTTCGTTTGAAGCGCGCATGGTTTCTTTAACCTGCTCTTCAATTTATTTGTCATACTGACTCAAGCTCAGAGGTGGGCTCTCCGTAGGAAGCAATGCCTGGCCTCAGTACGGTGAGCGAACCTTTCAGAGGAAGTGGGGGGACAAAATTCCCGGAACAGCGGATCCTAATACGCTGAGATTGCAGATCTTGTCAAACTGGTCAAGCATGCGCAAGACCATGGAAAGCCTGTCGTTGGCGTCTCCATAAAGTCAGTCTCCGACACGAACGAACCCATTACTTGTAGATTGCAGGCCTGACTGAGATGAAGCTACCACGTCGGCATCTTCGGATTCTTGGCTTCAACAGAAGCCGGCATGAACGGAAACTACGGGTTGAAAGATCAGGCGTGTGCCTTCAGATGGGTACGGCGAACACGAGGCAGAGTTGAGCGGGGGAAGACGACTAATGCGCAAGATCACAGATTCAGCGAAATATCGAGGGCTTCGGTGGCGATTCCAGCTCGGTCACTGCCTTTGGTGAGTCGGCAGGTGGAAGTAAGTCGCCCTGATAGTGATGTACTCCTTGCCAACAAAACCACTGACAGGGACAAAGTCACTCTATCAACGCTCCTGGCGACAAGCGAACCCCTATTTCATCGAGTCATGTTGATGTCCGGCGATATCACAGTCCGGAGACCACAGTCAAAGGCCTGGCAAGAAGCCATGCTCAGAGATAACCTGACCCACTTGGGTCTTGATGCCTATGACACGAAGGAAGCCTTGAGGAGAATGCATGCGATTCCTGCTGATGAAATTATTCGAGCCCTGCCGATGGTCCAACATTGGTGCGCAACTCTGGATGGCGACTTTCTTGTGGGGCTGCAAACGGCAGACCTCCAGATAACGAATACCTGGTGTAAGAGCATTTTCATAGGTGAAATGGCTCATGATGTGCGTCAGCATCTCAGGTCCCTTGCAAGACAGACAAAGCTGATGAGATGGCCACATATAGGGCACGATCCTGCGATCACGATACCTCGACCATGCTGACGTGAAGGAGAAGACGATTGCGGCCTGCGAGGATATTCTAGGGCCTGCTTTCGCCGAGCAGATTCGAATCGCATACTCTTTGGACGACGACCAGGCCGAGCTCGGCATGCTGAAGTTCATATCCGAAATACGGTTCTATGCTCCCGTCCTAGCGGCCGGCAAGCGGTTCGGACTTCCCGAGAACATCAAAGTGCGGCAGTATCACATGGACCAGGTCAGTTTCTCGTTGTTTCCATTTTCTTACCCAAAGCTGACATGGCCGGTGACGGTCCCAGACGAATCCTTTCGAGGGTGGTCTCCGTGGGCTGGCTTCACATGCGCTTGACATTGCATATCTGCTGCGTAACATTGAGCCTTGGCTCGAAGGTCCTGGTACCGAACTGAGCAAGCGGTTCGCTGAGGCTGTGGTGGATTTTGCGTACGGTGAAGATGAGGCCGATGTACTAGTTCTTGGTCCGCAAAATGAAGTGCGGCTCATGACCCCCGAAGAGTATGATACTACTCATCGCAATGGCCGAGGCAAGCTTCTCTCTGACATTGGCTGGAAGAAGTGTCTGGCGCTGGGCGAACGGCTTCAGGGGGTGCCACGTCCTGAGCTGTAGGCTAAGATTAGACTGCATGACAACCTTTCTTTGCCATTTTACCGAATAAAAAAATGCGTTCTATTCCCCTCTCATTTGCGTTGATCGGAGATCTGAGCACTATTCATCTCGTGAAGTGGTGGGATACGGTGCGTGGTCGGTGAAAATGGCCGAGTTCACCCCACAGCGCCGCCTTCCGGATTCGAGGTGGGGACCAAGCAATACGTCCCACACCACAACATCAGGTGGGTGTAGGTTCAATGTGTGAGCAGTTGAAAAGACGGACGATTTTCTGCATCATTTCCATGCGGTAGCCAGACAAGATTATGACACCTGATTGGATGCATCATATCTCTCTATTTCCATCTACGCAAATCACACTCCAACCATGTTTCGAATGAATCTGGGAGTATTTCGTTCGGCTCCGCGAGCCCGCCTGGGCGCCTTGAGGTTATCACGCAGTCTGGCTACCGCCGCCGAGCCAGCAAAGCTACCGTTGGATGGCGTTCGAGTCCTGGATCTGAGCAGAGTTCTCGCAGGGGTGAGTTCTTTATCCGAAAAGTCAATGTAGGTTTGTGCTGACGCTGCATAATTTCCTAGCCATATTGTACACAGATCCTTGGTGACATGGGGTAAGCTTCCCCTTTTGCATTGTCCTTCGTCTTCCTATGATAGCCACAATGTCTGACCAAGGTATCTGAATCAGTGCGGATATTTTGAAAGTAGAGCATCCGGTCCGAGGTGACGATACAAGATCATGGGGTCCTCCGTATGCGCCTCGCCTCGACGGTGCTGATTCAGCTATCCCAGCCGGTGAAAGTGCTTACTACCTCTCGGTGAGCTTTATCAATCATCAATCTTACTGACTACACTGACACCTGTTGAGGTCAACCGCAACAAGAAATCGCTCGCTCTGTCGTTCAAGGAAGAGAGGGGCGCTGAGATTCTTCGCGATTTGGCGAAAAAGGTCGATGTCGTGGTAGAGAACTATCTTCCAGGCTCTCTAAAGAAATACGGCTTGGACTACGAGACGTTGAGAAAACTCAACCCCAAGCTCATCTATGCTAGCATCACCGGCTATGGTCAGTTTGGCCCCTACAGTAATCGCGCTGGTTACGATGTCATGGTTGAAGCGTGAGTTTTCTCCCCAGCTTCATTTCAGCTTCGCGGGCACTAAGATTTGTCTGAAAAGCGAAATGGGGTTGATGCACATTACTGGACCTCGCGACGGTCCTCCTGTTAAGGTCGGATGCGCCGTCACAGACCTCACGACGGGAATGTATGCTACGACGAGCATATTGGCTTCCCTGATCGAACGCAGTCGGTCCAATCTGGGGCAGCACCTGGATATTTGCCTCAGTGACTGTCAGGTCGCAACTCTATCGAACATGGCGCAATCTGTGCTCATAACAGGAGAAAGGGATAGTGGACGTTGGGGGACCGCTCATCGTGAGTAATTCCATCCGATGTACGGTGACGAGTGCTTACCGTTTCATCAGCATCCGTCGTTCCATATCGGGCTTTCAAGTCATCAGATGGTGACGTTCTGTTCGGCGGTGGCAATGATAGACTGTTCGGTATTCTCGCGAAGGGCCTGGGAAAGCCCGAATGGGCTACTGATGAACGCTTTGCTACTAATACGGCCAGAGTGAAGCATCGAGGTGTTCTCGAAAAGTGGATTGAAGATGTCACTCTCACCAAGACCACACAGGAGTGGCTCGACATCTTCGATGGAACGGGACTGCCTTACGCAAAGGTCAATGACCTCATGGACACTACCAAGCACCAGCATGGTAAGAAAATCGCCTGACCAGCTGTTGAAGTTTTTGCCGAACGACTGCTTACAAAGTTTACAGTGAGAGCAAGAAACATGATTGTGGAAGTTGATCATCCGTCCTGTGGGCCGATGGAGCTGATCAACTCGCCTGTCAAATACTCCAGATCGCAGCCAACCATTCGATCCGCGCCACCTTTGCTTGGGCAACACACTGATGAGGTTTTGAGGGAGGAGTTGAGTTTGGATGATACTACGATTGCTTCCCTGCGTCAAGAAGGCGTCATTCGGTAGAGTCCGGGTTCTCATGTAATACAGATCCGTAAGATAGAGCAAATAGAAGATCGAATCAGCACATTCCATCCATGCACTTTTTTTTTTAGAATACAGGGCCCTTGGATGACTCGAAATAATCGAGACGGAGCCTCGCCAGCTTTGGCTCACTGAATAACTGGCATCATGTACCTTGCAAAGATCTTGAACTGCAATGTAGGACCAGAAATACACGCTTCTAACATGGCAACCGCATGGCACCTGTCAATCACTAGTTTCTCTCGAGATATGCCCGTTGATTTTCGTATTCCCATGAACTGCCCTCTTTGTCGTCATCATCAGTCAGCTGGATTGTTTGACAAAAGCCGCATCTCAAAATCGGGCTATTGTAACAGATTCGCGTAGGCCTCGGACGAACTCCGTGTTCGAGTGGTGGATCATCCCACGGGGCCACGAGAGCGCCTCAGGCGTAGGCCGGCGAGCCCCACGAGTGCGCGGCTCCGACGCGGCTCATCGACGATCCTTAGGTCCGAAAGATTCTCTCGGAACAGCATACCAACTGTATCACCGTGCCTTAGGTCCGAAAACGACGGGACAAAATGCATCACGAGACTGGACGCTGCACGCACACGCGAACCCCACAAAGGATGGATGGTGGGATGTGGGGTGGTCGATGTTGGATCGCGGGGTCTGGCGGAACGCGGAACGGCCTTGTGCCTCGCATGAGATTGCGGGGTGTCGGTACTAGACGGCCTCGTGCTAGGTAGTGTCCTGGCATCAGTAACATCTCGCTCAGGACTTTCAGACTACGAGGAGGCGTGAATGTCTTCAGCTCGCTTCCCCACTTCACTCACATCAGTTAAAGCAGCTTCTGCTTGCTGTGAAATTTTAGAGGTCTTCACCAAAACCCGCCAACACAACAGCAACGTCGTCTTGAACTAGTGAAATGGGCGAACATCTTGCGGAACCCTTTGCCATCAAGGATGAGCCGATCGAGAATCTGCGTCCGATGAAAGTGATCGTCATCGGAGCAGGCTTTTCGGGCATCTACACAACAATCAGGTCTGTGGTTGAACGCCATCACACCGGGGTGCTGCTGACAGCCGATGCGGCAGACTCTCTCAGCGACTTAGAAATGTCAAGATCCAGGTCTTCGAGCAGAATGAAGAGACAGCAGGGGTCTGGTGGGTTTGAGTCTTCTTCAAATATGATGCTGAGGTTCCGGGGCTCACAAATTGTTTAGGTGGATGAATCGCTATCCTGGTCTCGCTTGCGATATCCCATGTAAGTCTCAAAAGCAATGTGGCCGTCGAATAAACTGGACAACGCTGATTGAGCTCATTGGCAGCCTATTCGTACCAGTTCACCTTCGCCCCGACCCCGCATTGGTCTTCGCTGTACGCACCAGGGCCAGAAATCCGGGCATACATGCAAGGTGTTGCGGAGAAGTATGGAGCGAACCGCTTCATCAAGACCTCTCACGCTGTTGAGAGCTGCGTTTGGATGCCCAGCATACGTCAATGGTGAGCGACCTTCACCATTTAGTGGCCCTGTGACCTAGTCTCGTTGCTGATACAAGTCATCAGGGAAGTCAAAGTCCGCAATCTCGAATCCGGCCTCGTCTTCAAAGAGGTGGCAGATGTCGTGATCTCGGCCAAGGGTGGTCTCAACCAGATTCAGTGGCCCAAGGTCAAAGGTCTCGAAGAGTACAAGGGCAGACTTGTCCACTCCGGAGCGTGGGATGAGAGGTAAGCAGCAGCGTTGCATCCAGTCATTGCTTTTCAGTGCAATCTGCTGATGGCTACGGGGCAGTCTCGACCTTCAAAACAAGCGCGTCGGTGTCGTTGGCAATGGCTCCAGTGCCATCCAGATCGTGCCCACGATTCAGAAGCTGGAAGGCATCAAGGTGTGGAACTTTGCCCGGAGCCCGACGTGGGTGTCTACTTCTTTCGGTGATGCGGCCATGATGAAAATGGGGATGGATCCGAAGATGACCAAATGTGCGTATGAATACATTCGATCTTCAACGCACCGCGAGAGCTAACCATGAGCCAACTGCAGTTCCCCAGGAACACAAAGACCGCATGGCGAACGATCCTGAGCTTTTCCACAAGATACGCAAGACGCTCGAAGAAGAAGCGGCCAAGAAGTACCGATTCTCCCTGAAAGACTCAGAGGAGCAGGCGATTGCGTTGGAGAAGTTCCAGGACCATATGAAGGCCCGGTTGGAGGGCCGGCCTGACCTTTTCGACGCGATTATTCCCACATTCGCCCCAGGATGCCGTCGACTCACGCCAGGCCCGGGATATCTCGAGTCTCTCCGAGAGGAAAACGTCACATTCTGCAACACTCGCATCCAAGAGTTCAACCCGACAGGCCTCAAATTGGAGACAGGCGAGCAGATTGATTTGGACGTCGTCGTTTGCGCCACGGGGTACGACGTCCAGGCGCCGCCAACCTTTACAGTCACGGGTCGCAACGGCATGACGTTGGAGAAGAAATGGTCTCCTCATCCGGAGACGTACCTCGCCATTGCCGTGGACGAATTTCCCAATTTCCTGCTCATCGGCGGGCCCAATTCGGGCCTCGGATCAGGCAGTCTCCTCAAGGTCTTCGAGGGGCAGGGCGACTATGCCGTCAAGATGATCCGCAAGCTGCAGAAGGAGGACTACGCCACCTTTGAAGTCCGGTCGGAGCTCGTCACCGCTTTCAGTCAGTACATTGACGAGTACTTCAAGAAAACTGTCTACACGGACGACTGCTCGTCTTGGTACCGCTCGTATGATAAGGGCGATCGCATCGTCGGGCTGTGGCCCGGCTCGTCGCTGCATTGTCTCGAGGCACTGCGAGCGCCGCGATGGGAGGACTACACTTTTGAGAGCGTGGAGCCCAAGGGCAACTTGTTGAGATGGCTGGGTAGTGGTTCAAGCTTGACGCTCAGCGAGGGTGATCCCGCCTGGTATCTGGAACCGCGCGATGTGGATGTGCCTGAAGAAGGCAAACCTGAGGAGGCGAAGATGTACCTTCAACGACCCTTTTCGCACTAGAGATCAGCACATTTTCTTCACATATTCCATTTCTTTGCGAGGGTATGATGTTTTAAGCATGGAGATGGGAGGATGTCTCGATTTTGACGGGCGGTACGTTCTGGATGATTGAGATCTTCTAGTCTGATTCCCCTGAATCGCAAGCTCAGTGACCCTGTGGCGCGGCATGAAGATCCAACCACTGGCATCCTTGCAGGTGGCGTTTCGGCTCTGATCTAGCTTGTTCTGTTCGTGTCAGATTCGTCTCTCAGTCACATATCGTTAAGGCTGCAGACTATCCTCCTCATCTTCGATAGGAGTCAAGGCTCACTTCTGGATCGTCGTGACAGATAATCAAGACAACATATACTTATGTCTTTCCCAATGAAAGATGCCAGGATTTGCCGAGAGGACTTCTCGAGGCTTTGAACCTTCAGGTACCGACATAAGGCTTATATCCGGCTGTGGATGCCAGCCTGGAACAGGTTAGCTTCGTAGAACACAGCCATCCATTGCGCAAATAGGTCGACAGGGGTAAAGTCGCCGCTGGACAGGCACTGCCATAAACAGCATCCCAACACCCCCTTACCCCCCGCCTAGGCAGGGCCCCAGGTTGCTTTGTCCAAACTCAACCATCGCAGACCTCCGAAAATCCCGTCAATCGAGATACAGGAACCTGGAAAACCCCCTCCCTCATCGACTCCCAACGATGCGCTGTCGACGCGCCGAAGACGACAAAACGAGGCGCCGACGCGCCGCTCACACATGATGGCTTCTCCGAATTCGACCCCGATGGCAAATGATGGCGCGGCCGCCGACGGCAAGCCGAAACAAATGACAATCGGCGACATCCATCCCGACAATGACAAGTACCGAGGCCTCACCGGCGATGGCGAGGAGAACAACACCACGAAGCAGATGTATTTCGAAGAAGATTTCAAGTTCGTCATGCCGGATCACCTGCGCCGACCGCACCAAGTTCACGTCCGGGCAGTGCCGACGTCCTCAGGCGGCGCCTCGCCCATCCCCGAAAGGTCCGACATGTCGTCGACGCAGCTGGTCGAACCCCGCTCGACTGTCTCGGAATCAACGGCTCGCGACAAATACGTCGAGAGCTCGAACGAGAGCGTGAAGCCGTCCTTGGCCTTCAGGGTGGCAGGCAAGGTCGACCACTTTACAGACGCGGCACAGAATGCCGTCAAGCAGAGAAAACAGAACGACAAGAAGAACGGCACGATATGCGGAATGAGGCGCAAGATGTTTTGGCTCGTTGTCGCACTAGCCGTTCTCATCATCGTCGGCCTCGCTGTTGGCCTGGGCGTCGGGCTTGCCGTGGCCAACAGCGGCGACGGCTGGTCCGATTACTACTTGTACGACGGCTACAGCAACTTTAGCAACGTCAGCACGACGCCGAGGGAGGTATTCATGAACACCACGCTTACCTCTCTCAATTTCACCGACGAATACGGCCATGATAACTTTGTGGTCTTTTATCAGCTCAACTCGAAAGAGCTGTGCAGGTCGTGGTGGAACTCGTCGCTGGAGAAGTGGACTGCGGCAATCGTGGGCAACGACACTGCCGGGGTGAAGCAGGGCACGCCTCTTTCGTCCAGCGTGTACTGGTACGACGACTCCAACCGCGACGTCCGGCTCTACGCCGTCTCAGACGACAACAGCTTGGACGGCTGGATCAGCGGAACGCAAGTTGACGGCACCATTCTCGACACGTGGACCAGCTTGGGCCTCGCAAACTCTGGAGCGATACCCGTCGGAGACGAGTCTACCATCGTTTCGAACGGCCGCGAGAGCCAAGGGGCCTTGTTGTTGAATATGGTTCTGTACCAGGACAACAACGGCACCCTTCATCTTCTCCAAGACGATGGCTCACAGGACGAACCAACATGGACGTCTTCAATTATGCCGTTCGGGCGGTATCCGCCGACATGGGGTAGTCGAATGGCGCTGGTGCCCGTGTATCGACAGGGAGGCCCAAATGTGGCCCTTGCCCCGAGCTTGAGCCTGTTCTACGACGCAGACTCGGGCGGGCTGAGACAGGCCAGCTTCCAGGACGCGAACAACGTCAACCAAGTTTGGGACAGCGTCGGGGCATCGCCGCCGGGCTTTGCCATGAACACGGACGCCATTGGGCCCCGAAACTCTGTGATTGCCGCTTTCTCGTCGGGTTGGAACGATACCTCGGACGATCTCAAGCTTCAGGTCTTGAGTCAAGACGGAGTCTTAACGAGCTACTCTTATCCGAGTGTGATGCTCGCGGCGTACCAGTACGGAGATTGGGGCGACGAGGAATACATCACGACCATGGGGGGCAATAAGAGTCCGTTGACCGTGGCCGCCAATCAGGCGGGCAGAGTGTATGGCACGATTGTGCAAAACACATCCGTCGTGATATACGAGTGGGCGTGGGAGGGGGGCAACAGTTACAGGCCAATAGGGGCGGTAAACACAACACTGCCGTTATATTAGAGGGAGCAAGGGAGTTTGAAAGGAGTGGAAGATCTCGTCCGATACCAACTAGCGTTCAATTTGTTCATTTACTACCCGACCATTGCTGGTCTGTGTCTGGTCTGTGGTGATCTTCGACACGTGCAGCATATGACACCCATCCAAAGGCCCACATCAGGCCAGGAAGCCTGTGTGTTCGTTCTACTGGTGCAAGACGACGCTGGTCTTCCACCTTCGAGTTCGATCATTTGCTCTTGTCGTTTTCTGTAGAGAGTATCCCGAGTGTTCAGACTCAAAGACATGCTCGGGAGAAGCGATCCAGGGGGTTGGTGACTTGATCCTGACTAGGCAGCTGTGTTATATCTGCGCTGCGCACCAGACTGAGTCACAGTTGCACCTCATTCGAAGCATCCAACACCTTCCTCCAAAACGCCATCGCCTTTTCACTTTCGAGATTCAAGCAACATCCGCAGTACCTTCTGATTGACGAAACGAAGCAGGTCATGGCTCTTCCAATGCAGCTTCTTGTTCTGCCGCCCGACATATTGCACCTCATTACGTGTACATTTTGTGTTCATTGTCAAAACCCTCCGATTCATATTTGGAAGACTGATAATAATCATCCCCTTATTTGGAAGGATCGTAACACTCTGCTCGCCATGAGCCTGACCTGCAGGGCTCTCCGGGAGATTACTCAACCAGTCCTGTTGCATTCTCTCTTCATTCAGAACAGCCAGTACAGCAAATATTTCCGCTTTGACGACAAACTGCTCGCTGTTGTCTCCCTCTTCAGCGACCAGCCCCATTTGGCTCGACACGTGAGAGATATCGAAATAAACGCGTTCAACCAGGACTATGGCTGTCATCCCGATGAACTGGACTCTGCCACCGAAGTGCAGCAACACATATTGAAACGCGCCATCTCCAATCTGGGGTTTTTGCCAAGTGAGAGCGATTGCGAACAGCTTCACTACTCTGAGAACCGGATCGAGACGTTGGTACAACTCCTGATCTTACAGGCTACCAACGCAACCAGAATCTCCTTATGGCTGCCGAAAGGATGGAAATTCAGCCTCCTCACCCAACATCTTCCCGGCGATAAGGAGGTAAATCGCATCCAAACCACCCGTATGGAGCTTGAGCTCCAGAGGACGGAACCCGAAAGTTGCGGCTGCTCTATTGATATCAATGAGCCATGCCACTCTTCTGGACAGCCTCAGCCTGCGAGCATAGCTGAGCAGACTCTGATCGGCCTTGCGTCCAACCTCACAACTCTATGCTGCGGCTCAGGCGGCATATCTCGTCTTGTCACGTCGGAGAGCTCACAGCTGTCACGAGTCAAAAACATGCAACTCGTTATCAAGAACACCTGGGACGCTCTCCTCCCACGCCTGCTCCGGATGGTCCCGAGCCTCAAGAACGTCTGCTTCATTACGCTGAATGTGCACTGTCCTACGCCGCGTCAGATTGGGGCCGCCCTCACCCCTGTCATGAATACCCTAGAGTCCCTGAGACTCTTTCCGGACCACTTCTTTGAAGATGCGTATGGCCATGTGCCATTCAACGGCATAGATCATTGGCACCCGACGCCTTACTCTGTCGAATCGTATCCGATGGCCTCGCTCAAGGGGTTCGAAGCGCTGAAAGTCCTCTCAGTTGATTCTCTTGCAATCCACCCGTTCTTTCTAGATGGATCATTGCATCCGAGTGCTTCGGCGGTCGTCGACTTCATGCCTCAATCTCTTGAGGTTCTTGAGATCCGGTCTTTCAACTCTCACTACATTATACCAGAATTCCAGTTCGAGGCTCTTGCGAGGGCGTTGGTTGCCGGTCAATTTCCAAACCTGCGCTGGGTCTTCTGGGAGACTTCTGATGGTTCATACGTTATGCGACCACAGGAAAGGTACGGTGGAGGAAGCAAGACTCTCAGGTCTAAAATTCCAAATACGGCAGGAAATTCTATAGGCTTGGAGCATTTCGATGATCTTCAAATTGCAGAGGCAGTGGCGGGTGGTTTTGAGGATGAGTGGATGGAGAAACGTCTCTGGAAAAGGAAACTGCACGAAAAGATGGCAGATTGGCTGGCTTGTGGATTTGATCCCGACGCTTTTCCAGACTTTGATGCGCTCTGGGAAGAAGGTTTACGTTGTTGGTGTTTAGGAGATGGTTACGACGATGGCTCTGGATGATCTGCTTCATCCTGTGCCGGAGCCGATGTCAGGACCACACAGGCGTTACAGGACAACCCCAGTTGACCACCTGTGGGAGAGGACTGAGCACGTCGGAAGCATATATTCGGAGGCAGGAAGGCCAAGACAGAAGGAACAGGGCATACATTATGCCATCTCTCTAATTACACCCACCTGCAGCTCTGCAGCGAATCCTTTTGGACAAACAAATAGCAATTGCATGGTTGGACCGAATGTGTTGCGCCTGTCGAAGAGCCCCATCACTTCAAAAGATACGCTTACTGTAGCTCCGCCCTTTCTCGCCCGCCAGAGGTCACGCTCTCCAGCTCTTGTGCCTGTGCAATGCCCAGCTCCGGAATCTGGTACTGCGTCTGGGGCGGATGTTCCTGCGGTGAAGGACCTTCGGTCTGTCCATACGAAATAAGTTGTGTACTATCCCCCTTGAGATGTAAATGTCCAGTCTCGCCACTTTCGAGGGGTTTCTTTTTTCTCTTCAGGAAAAGCCAGACACTCGCTCCAGATATCAATGCGACCAGCGGGAGGCCGGCCCCAAGCCCAATTTTCAAACCTAGATGGCTGTCCGGGTCTGAGTCTTGCAATGGCTCTGGCCTGCGTGATGTTTCCTCTGCAAGGTTGCCGCGTGTCGTGCTGGCTGCGCTGGTCGTCAAGACTTCCGTGGAGGATAGGTCTGAATCCAGTATTGAAGAAGCAAAAAAGGCGCTTGTCGTCGCGAAGGGTGTCGGTTCGGATATCGATGGAAATACAGGGTCGTCGACGACATTCCCCTTTGCGTCAAGAAACTTCCCGCGTCCATCAACACAACAATCAGGGGCATTGCTACAGCAAAGACTTCCATCAAGGCACATGGTCACTCTCGGAAGGCGGCCACCCTCTTTGCTCTCGTCTACTCGACAGTCAGTTCAACCTACACAGCTAATCGACGGATCAAGCGCACCATAAAGGCAGATAGATCCGCATTCTGCGTCGTCATACGGAAAGGTCGAACATGGCCCGCGGATAAACTCGTCTAGTCGTTCGGTACCTTCACACAGCCTGTTTGGCATACACGCCTCGAGAGTCTTGCAGCAGGTCTTCGAGCCTGGACACTCAAAGTAGGCTCCATACTCTCTACCCCTTACCCCATAGCAGGTAGTCGTGTCGCTATCTTCATCCTGTGCAGTTGCTGTCGTGGCGAGGAACGCGAGCACAGCTGATCCTGCGATGAACGTGAGCCCCATGGTTGATGAAAAGGATGTGGAAAGGCAGTGAGATCGTCAAGTCAACATCATTGCGAATATGGGGAGGAAGAGGGGGGGATAGCTGAAGACGGAGGCACGTTAACCAGACATACACACACACACACACAAAATCAAAAGAAGGTGGGGGGGCAGCAGACGGGCTCCGGCAGGGGTGAAACCTCGCGCAGTCTGCTGTGCTCCCACCAAGATACATTCGCCAGCCACCTTTGGCATTGTGGTCGTGGGAAGTGGCACAGCAGGATGCAATTACATGATCTGCGTCGTAAAACCATTCGATAGAAGTCTTGGAAGGCGACTGAGATGCAGAAGTCGGGATACCATCCGCGTACTCCACGATGAGGTGCGTGAGGACAGGCAAAGCACGCGGCCCACGGGGGTTGGAGTACCTTTAGCCAAGCATAAGCTGAAGAGGCCAGGATGAGAAGATTGTTTGCCGCCCAGCGCGTCCTACCTTGTACGGGAACTCGCAGTCTTGTACAAACAAAAGTACCAAACGGCGAGGTGCGACGCAACTAATCCTGAGTATGCAGTATTGATTGGGTATTTTTACCTAGACTGCCTTGCCAAGGGCAGACATCACTTTATTCTCCCATCGACCGGGGAGTAGTAACCTGAGTAAACGAACGCCGCAACGCCAAGCCAAGCCGAACTTCGACTTTTCCCACAGACCTCGTTGTGCGTCGAGATGGATCACCACCTACGGCCCCGGCCTCGGGGACCGAAGCCACCTCGGTTAACCCCGCCCATGGCAGCCTGTTGATCATAGCCGCCGTACTGCCCTTGGTTGCCGCCAAAGCCTTGCCCAAAGTTCTGGCCCTGGGCGCCTTGCGTGCCGGCGTTGCCCTGGCCCTGCATGCCGGAGAACATGGCAGACATGGCCGCTGGGTCCATTTGACTGGGGTCCATTCCGGAACTCATCATCTGCTGCATCATTTGTTGCATCTCGGGAGGCATGCCCTCCATGCCACCCATACCGGCCATGCCAGCCTGACCCTGGGCGCCTTGCGCACCTCCTGGCATGCCCATGCCGCCTCCCATCATCATCATCTTGCTAAAGTCGTCCATCATCTTGTTGTTTCCCGCCATCATGAGGTCGCCATTGAACTCGCCGCGGACGGCCTCCTGCTTGGCAGCATACAGCGCCCAGGTGAACTCGTCGAAGCCGTAGTTGAAGTAATCGCTGATGTCGGTGCCAGGCTTGCGCCAGGGCTTCTCGTTTTCGCCGAGGTCTGTTTTAAAGTTAGCGCAAGATGATGAAAACTCGAAGGCGGGTGACAAACCCTCGTCAATGTTGACTGCGGTGATGTGCTTGCCCGAGGCCGCGTGGATGGGGTTGCCATTGACATCAATCTTCGAGCTAGACGCGGCGGCGGCAACCTTGTCTGCGCTGGGTACAGCTAGAGCAATTGCTGGGCTCTCGAATTTTGGCGCGGGAGACTTGGTCGAGGGCGCAGCGGGGGCAGCTGGCTTGACGGCGATGTCGCTAGATGCAGTCCTTTGGGGGATGTTTCGGATGTCGCTGTACCTTGATTGTCTGAGAACATGACTGTCAGTATTGGAAGCTTCGAGGCAGCCGCGCAAGGTTCCGGGCATACGTTGGCGGGGCAGCTTTTGTGCCATCTTTGCGCTCCGTGATGATGTCAATGTCCTGCGCCAGAGGTCAGTGGAAGCTTCAACAGAAGTCTTTTAGGCAGGATGAGCTGACTGAATCACTGTCGTCCTCATCCATAGCTCCGCCCTCATCTTCCTCTTCGCCCTCTTCCAACTCGGTCTTCGGCTCCTCCTTGGGAGCTGGTGTTGGCGACGCGGAAGCTTCCTCCAACTTGGCCGTCGTCTTCTCCGTTGCCTCTGTGGGCTCGGGAGAGTAGAAATCTTCGTCGTCGTCAACGTCCATTGTATCTCTTCTTCGGTATGGCGTCGAATATGGGAGGAGCTCGGTCTCTGCAGCGAAACCCTGTTGATGAGGAGGGAGACGTCGCGATGATGGATCGTGGGTTTGGGGGAGGACTTGGAGCTTCAATCCACAATGACCAGGGACAACAGCCGGAGTTCTACCAAAGCTCCAAGGCCCAGTCACACCGAGATATACCGAATGAGGAACCGAACGGCACAACTTCGGGGGTGGTCGAACGAGGCTTAGCGCCAATTCCTATGGTCCCTGCAACTGGATGCCCGCCAATCGCCAGCTCTACAGGCAGGTCAGCCAATCAAGATACGTCTACGCCAAAGCTCAACTTCACGTTTGTGCCTGTCGCGCCTACATTCCCTCACCAGCATAGCCATTCTGCTAGGGCCTCAAACAAGAACGATCGCCAGAGTCTCCAGGGACTGCAAAGTACGCCATTGAGATCTCCGACCCTGACATATGAACGGTTCCTAATTTCTGAATCAGAGAAAATGTTCGCAGCCAATAAACCAGCGGGGCTCACCCTGAACACCCCGAGGTAAGCTTCCGTCCAATCCTTGTCACGATGCTTGAGACTCGCATAGCCTCGAAGAATCTTCTCTAACATTATGTCCATCTTCACAGCGGCGGTGGGGGTCTCTTCGGCAACGCGCAGAGCTCGAACACGCCTCAGCAGCCAGCCAGCGGCGGTCTCTTTGGCGGCGGCGCAAACACCCAGACCCAGCAGCAGCCAGCCAGCGGTGGTCTCTTTGGCAACACGAACAACACGCAGCAAACGCAGCAACAAGGCAGTACGGGTGGCGGCGGTCTTTTTGGAGGATCCACCCTCGGCCAGCCTCAGCAGCAGCAGCAGCAGTTGACCGGAGGGGGGTTGTTCGGTGCCTCGACTGCTCAGAACAATAACCAGCAGCAGACTGGTGGCGGATTATTCGGCGCTTCGACTGCGCAGAACAATCAGCAACAACAACAACAACAGCCTCAACAGCAGAGCGGCGGACTATTCGGCTCTACAACTCAACAAAAACCAGCTGGGCTCTTGTATGCTCTACCTTGTCATCCCTTTTCGTCCATTACTAACTCACGCCAGCGGGGCTTCCACTGCAGCGCCTGCCCAGCAGTCGACCGGTGCTGGCCTCACAATGGGCCAGTCCACGAACCAGGGCGCCATCCCTGGCGTCCGTATCGACCTCGCCAACGTCAAGGGAACCACCAAGTTTAACGACCTGACCCCCGAGCTTCAGCGCGAAATCGAGACCTGCGACAATATTATCCAGCTGTACATGAGCCAGGCCGGCCAGATCAAGTCCTTCATGACGGCCCACGAGGGTGACCTGGCCCGCCTGACCCACGACGTCGAGTGGCTGACACGCAAGTTCGACGGCGTCAAGACAACCCTCGAAGACGACGTCAAGATGACGGCCCAGCTCAAGGAAGTTGTCAAGTCCGACGCCGATATCGCAAAGGCCGCCTTCGCCGGCGCCGAGCAGCTCAAGCTCCCCGCCCACTACCACACGACCTGGCTGACCGCTAACAAACCCGCGGCCAAGTCCAAGGACAAGGAGGAGGAGCCCGCGCTCGAGGATTGCATCACCCTGTTCTCCAACGAAGCCGACCGCCTCAACCAGATGCACCAGTTCCAGGTCCAGAAGGTCAAGGAGATGGAGCAGCACATGCCCGGCGTCGAGAATGGTCTCTACGAACGCATGCGTGCCCTGCGCGATGGCGCTCCTCAGTTTGCCGGGTTCGGCTTCGCTGTGCAGCTGCTCGACACGGTCAAGGCGCTGGGCGACGAAATTGTCCGCGCTGCTGGCTTGATTGTTGAGTCGCGCGAGAAGCTGACGGAACTTCAGCTGCGCACTGTGCCTTCACGCAAGTGAGGGCTGGTGCGGGCTCTGGTTACGGGTGGCGTTGGGTCTTGTCTCGTTGTCTGGTGCACTGCACCACGTGAGTGCACATTCGTCCTAGGCTGATAGATTATTCAGGGAGGACAGCTTGCTCAAGCTGGACACGGGCTTGGGCACGGGCTAGGCTGGACTTAATTTTGGCGTTCCGGGGTACTGCTAGGGATGCATAGCAAGTGTAATGATTTTCATGTTCAGAGGGGCAATAGGCCATAGATACCCTGTGTAAGACAAAAGTTATTGGCATGGCAAGCAATTGTATAATGTCGGGAGACGGGCAAGTGATGGAAATATGCTTTTGATTCATGGTAGGGTATCTATGAGCCGCCTGGCTCAGTGGGTCCTCGCCAACCACCCGGTTGACGGTCAAACGCCCCGTATACACGTTACACGATGTCTCCCTTGGACAACGGTCATCCAGTCGATCAGTAGGCATCCCCGCCCTGGTCGTCATCGCCCCCGTCATCGTCCATGTCGTCGCCGTTTTCAAAGTACTCTTCGGCGTTGTAGTCGCCCGCATCCTCGTCGTCGTACTCTTCATCCTGCTCCTCCTCCTCAGCCTCCTCGTCCTCGCCCATCTCAGCTTCTTCGCCTTCTGGCTCACGCCCGATCCTGTTAAGCGCCTCCAACCTCCTCTTCGTCGCGTCTTCACCAGCATCCTCATCCCATTCGTCCTCGGGCAAGGTTATTCCAAACACATCCTCCGCCGTCGGTAGCGCCCGAATCGACGAAAGCTGGAACCTCTTCCTCTTCTTGCTCCCACCGCCTGGCCCATCGGCTCCCTCAAATGTAGCGTGGAGCTCCTTGGGCACGAATTCAGGACAGTACGGCCGGGCGCCAAAGTCTGGGAGCGTGCGCTCGGCGCGGACGAAGCGCTGGGCGTAGGTCGGGACCGCGGTGAAGGGGTCCTGGTTCGCCTTTGTGCGCGCGCCGCCTCCGCCGGCGGCGTACTTTGCGTTGAGCTGGGCCTGGCCATAGTGTTTCTGCGACGAGGAGAATGCCGAGTTGGACGCTGTGTAGAGCTTGCGGGTTGTGTAGAGGGGGCCGTCGTGGATTTGGTGGCGGAGGAGGAGGAAGGCGGAGACGGAGCGGCTTTCGTGGGGCGTTAGGGATTTTGCGTCGGGAACGGTGTAGGCCTGTTATTGTTAGCGGGAGCCTCGAAAATCTCGGTGAGGATGGACGCACGGGGAAGAGCTCAGAGGGGCGGGCATCGACATCTTCGCCTTCCCATGGAAGTTGGGGACCGCCGCCGCGACGTCCACCTCGGCCTCCGCGACCGCCACCTCTGCCTCCACCGCGAGACATGAGGTTTGGTCAGATTGACTTGACGATGTCGTAGGTGGTCGGTTGCGCCTGGGAGAGAATTGACAGGAGAGGCGTAGGTTCAAGGTCGCGATGTTCTGGAGTGTCGGATGTGACAAGGACTGAGCAATTGAAGATGACTTATTTTTTAGCGGGGTAAATTCCGCGCGCGGTTGGGGACGATGGGCGATGGGCGACGGGTGACGGATGGACGCTAGCTCCACCCTGTCCATGTCTTGCAGTCGGGAGCTTGGGCCACCAGCGCCTGCCCTGGATGCCGACTGTTGGACCCTTGCTCGCTCCCCCTCCATCGATGTCTCCCCCACCTTGCCATTGTCACCTTCAGGCATCCCCGCGACGTACGACTTCTGCCTGCCACTTCCGCTACCTTGGGTATATCTGAACAACCTTCCCTTTGGACGGCACTGCTACATCCTCGGATCGAAAACCCGTCAACCTACTCTGCAGACGTCTGCTGAGCCGAACAATCACCCACCATGTCCGGCAACGTAGTGCCGTCCTTTGCGGATGACAATGTGCCCATCACGAGCCTTGATGAACTGATCGTCCATCTCGACAAGGCCATTCAAGATCCAGATGCGGACTTTGTGTTGAAGCTGTTTGATGATGTTGAGCTACAACTGACTGGTAATGCAGCCACCTTTCCCATGCCATCTTTCGGAAGACTGACTTCCTCCCAGACTCAAATACTCCACCACTTTTGCCGATACTCCTTCCGAAGCTCACAACGATCCTCCTGTCCACGAGAAAAGATCCCGCCATTCCTGTGTCTCTGGCCATTCGACTCCTTCGTCCTGTCTCCTTCACCCAGACTCTCGCTCTGGCCGACGACACCGCCCTTATTACTGCCCTCTCGTCTCCTGCACCATCTGCCAACCTCCTCGCCATGACCGTTATTCACAAGGCAACAACGCCTTCAGACATTACTGTTCTGGCATCGATGCCCAGAGTTCTTGAACATTTCATACGAAGGTGGCTGTCCGCGCCACAGGTCGAGGTTGGAGAGAGGGGCACACGCGTCTTGGGCGATCTGTTGGAGATCGACTCCCAGTCACCACCACTGCGCACGCCAAGGGAGGCAATCACCATCAATGGTGTGCCCTGGACGAATGGATCCACAAATGGCGATAGTGGGAAGGAAGAGCTGGCCGACCACCACAAGCCCCGCGGCGAGGGCACTCTCTGGCGCCGGCTCACTCACGACGTGGACATCTACAACCTGCTCGTGGCCCTCCCTCAGGGGCGGGACATCTCGGGCGAGGTTCTCACCGAACATCAGACTTCTTTGGCACAGGGCAGGCTGCTTCGGTTGTTGCCACGACTGGCGGTACGCGATTTCGAGCTCGTTACAACAGCGCCTCCCAAGCCAGGCGAGGATGAGCTGATGGGCGGGGTCGACCCCGAGGCTGAGGCGAGAGAAAGCGGTCTGCTACAGTTTGTGGCTTTGAAGATGGTTGATAAAAGCGATATGCTCATGCATCTAAGCCTGATCGATTTTTTCGAGACACTCATCAGCTTGCTGAGGGTAAGGGTGGGGGAGGGAGGGAGCAATGCGGAACACATGGTGCAAACGCTCAGGAGCATCTTGTCATCCGGCATGCGCGACGATAATGTGTTGCGAGCCGCTGTCCAGAACCTTCCCGAGAGGACGGTCGAAGAGGAGGCCGAAGGCTTGCGAGCTTTCATCCAGAGAGTCGTGGCATGATCGGCTTCAGCATGGTTCGCATGATCCGAGGCGCTCAAATGGCACCAGGAGTGCGGGAGGGGTGGTAGGGATTGAACGACCTGATTGAACGTTCACTCTCACCGACATTTGTATGATTTGAAAAGATCTCCTCTTATTTGATTGAAGTCGTGGATGTCGTGTCCTCAATTCAAGAGCGTCCGTGAATTGAGGCACCATTTCACTCGATTTGCGCACAAGAAGTGAAGTCAACCGTACCGTACCGCAAGAGTATTGAAAGCTGCTAGATCGACAGTCGAACACGTTGCAGACCCTGGACTTACATTTGCCCAGGCACGCAGTACTCAGCATCGGATGTGTGTGCGGTTCAGCACAAGCATTATGGCGGCGTTTCTGGCCCTGTCGACTGACCTACGGTCCCCTTCCACTATGATTGTAATCCATCGGCGAGAGCACTAGAATATGCTGTCAAATGAATGGCATCTCCTCTTGAAGCGAAGCGCGGTCAACCAGAATGCAGCCCCAGGATCGTGAAGCCATCCAGACCTTGGGCTTCTGGCGCCTTCTTGTGTTTGAGTAATACATCCAGAGAGAAAGAAAGAGAGACAATACACAACACCGGCAGCTGATCCGGGTAGCACAGCATGGGAGCTGTGTAGATGATATGACCACTATCTCGGCTCCCTGCACGAAGAACTGACCACAACGGCGAACAGTCTCTCTGCTCGTTTCATGAGGACTAGGGGAGCACGGCTGAGATTTCCTTACTGGTTGTAGCTTGTTACTGGATTAATAAGCCTAGGCGTTGGCTTTCAAACAGGGTACGTCCGCATTCGATCAGCCACGCTGCAGAGTCACTGAAAGGATCAAAGCCACCAGTCGAGGGAGGGTCCTATTGATGGCCCTCATTATCGACGAAACCAGAACAGGGCTGCTGCGACCTCACGTGGTAGCTCTTAGAAGACGTAAAATCTCTACCACACAGCGCTCATTCTCATCACCGCCATTTCAACAAGCAGAGTGTGACGGTGGGCGTTCGATAATTCGTTTTAGGCCGCGCTGGGCTGGCAGCTCGAGACGAAGTCCAGCCCTCAACAAGGCGACGAACTGGGATGAACCGTACGCTTAATGAGGACGCCATCACATTCGACAAGTAATATCCTAGTCAGGGGTTATGGCCGTTAAATACACCTCTTTAATTCGGCCGGCTTCAAGGTCTGGGGTTTGGGTCTATGTTCTGTATTATGGCCAGTATTGGTGGGCAACTGTAGCTGCACAACCGCTCTTTTAGCCTTGGGCACGACACTGATGTAATGTTTACAGCTGAGACACCTCCATTCGACTCCAAGGCGGCCTTCAGGAGATGATGAACTCGGCTTTCTTCCAGTATAAAGAACAGACGCTGTCGGCACCGACACTTGCGTCATCGTTCAGATCATCTTTTACCTTCGCAGTATCGTTCACATACAGCTCGACCTCCTCAATGCTATTATTTACAGCCCTTATGATGATTCTCCTCAAGCACCTCGCTGTCATCGCGGCCGTTTTTGCCCCCTCGGTCATCGGCCAGGGAAGTCCCGACACGGCTACTGAGGCCAAGGCATTCTGGGAGCAGCTCGACGACATGCCCAACACACTGCCGACTCCTTCGATCAAAGGCCGCTTCCCCGAGGCATTCCCTGAGGCGATTCCTGAATTCTTGATGGGGACCATTGAGCTTGAAGAGCGCGGAAAGAAGCACAAACTCAGAGACCCGTACAAGAACCGACAGTGTCCCAACTATCTACACATCGATCTGCCTCGACAATACGAATGCCATCGCAACAACTGCTACCGCGGCTTCCTCAACGCCCGTGATGGGTCTTATGGACGTGTACGTCCCTATGGATTGTTTTTTTCATGCGAGTTTGCAGATATACTGACGAAAAGCAGCATTGTCCTGCCGAGGCCTTCAACCTCTGCTGCCTCTGGCTCTCGGCCAACAACTATTGCAAGAAGTGGGCCATCAAGTCCAAGGACCTCTACAAGCGTGCGCCGTATGCGCGTAGCTGCAAAGACCACTACGACAGCGTGCGGGATGTGGTCCGGAAGATCGACGATATCTGCGCTTGCACGGTTGGCCACAAGGTGACGGTGGACAACGGCAGCGAATATTTCAAGCTGCGCAACAAGATGGCTGGGACTCCCATTTGCCGCAAGGCGGAAGGGCCTTACTAGGTGCTGGAACTTGATGTTTTTCAAGGATTCATATTGTTCTCGCTGGAAGGTTGGATACGGCATGGTTTCGACGGAAGAGAGGACGTTGAAAAGGGAGGGAGACAGCCTTCGATGACTCAGTGATGGATGCACATATGGCCTTCTCAATACAGATATGTTTCCGCGCCGCTTCACTCTTTCGAATGCAGCCCTGGTCGGGTGCAGGCTTACTGGGGAGGGATCGGATGTAAAGTTCTCAATCGAACGATCTTCACACTTCCTATGCCGGAAAGGTCGTCGATGACCACGGCCGAGTGCTTTGAGGATGTCACACATCTGGACCATAATGTCCGCCATATTCATCTACAGGTTTGTTGCTGGGGTTGGCTCGCGTTTGTTAGTGAAGAGACCAATCTGATGATACCTCCACATGATGTTGATATCAACGACACATCACTCAACAGTTGCCCCGAGCATCAGACAAAAGACAAGATTCATTGCAACGGAACAGCCTCTGCTTGTATTCTAGGTAAGGGAAAGGGGGGAACACCAATGTACAAGACAGAAAACCTCTTTCCGCAGAGCAAACCGCAGCATTAACCAGAGATCACTGTACACGGGACGCGGGGTTACGGCGATGCGCACCCGAAATCCACTGAGCCAAGCAAGCCGTTGATAAGACATGCACCTGGCTCTCTCGTCTCCTCCTTCTCCTCGCGTTCTGTCTCCCTGCCACCCCCTTTTTTTTCCTCTCGGCGGGAAGCAGTTGGGCAGGTCGTATCGCCTCGCGCCGGAGGCCCACCCCCGACGTATACTCTACTCCAGTGACACCTTACAGCAGAAGCTGAAGGGGGTTCTCGAGGACCTTCTTGAACTCCTTGAGCCACTCGGCGCCAATGGCACCGTCAACAACCTTGTGGTCGAAGCTGCCGGTGACCTTGAGCTGCTCGTCCCACTCGAAGCCGGTGGTGCCGTCCTCGTTCTCGACGGGCACGGCGACCTTCTGGGTGGTGCCGATGGCGAGGATGGTGGACTGGGGAGGGTTGATGATGGCGGTGAAGTTGTCGACAGCGGGGTTCATGCCCATGTTGGAGATGGAGATGGTGCCGCCCTGGTACTGCTCGGGCTTGAGCTTGCCGTCGCGGGCGAGCTTGGCGAGGGACTTGACCTGCGAGGAGATGGACTCGAGGCCGCGGGCCTCGACACCGGTAACGATGGGCGTGATGAGGCCGGTGGGCGTGGAGACGGCGACCGAAACGTCGACGGTCGAGGACTGGCGGATGACGTCGCCGCGCCAGCTGGAGTTGGCCTGGGGGACCTTCTTAGAGGCGACGGCGATGGCCTTGATGAGGAAGTCGTTGACGGACAGCTTGTACTTGCCCTCGCTGGAGGCGTTGAGGGCCTGGCGCAGCTTCAGGAGCTTGGACACGGAGATGGAGCTCGTAACGAAGAAGTGAGGGTTCGTCTGGACGGACTCCTGCAGGCGGTTGGCGATGGTCTTGCGCATGCCGCTGATGGGGATGTCCTCGTAGGCGGCGGCGGCGGCAGAGCCAGAGGCGGCAGACGGCGCGGAGGCGGCCTTCTTGACGTCCTCCTCGGTGATCTGGCCGTTCTTGCCGGTGCCCTTGACATCGGCGACCTTGACACCCTTCTCACGGGCCAGGCGCACGGCGCCGAGCGAGGCGTTGGGCTCACGGGCGCTGGCGGGCTCAAGCTTGCCGGCAGGACCGTTGTCCTCGGGTTCGGGGGCGGGAGTAGGAGCGGATTCGGAGGCGGAGGAAGACTCAGACTTCTCCTCCTTCTTGGGGGCGGGCGCGGGAGCCTCACCGCCAGCGTCAGCGGCGGAGAAGCCCTCGAAAGCGCTGACATCGGTACCCTCCTCAACAAGGACGGCGATGGGCTGGGCTTGTTAGCATGATTTGCGTTGGGGAAGAGAGAGAGAAGTCATGAGGGGACTCACGCTGCCGACGGGGACATCCTTCTCGCCACTCTCCTTGAGCGTCTTGGCGATGACACCCTCCTCCTGGAACTCAAAGTCCATCTGGGCCTTGTCCGTCTCAATCTCGACCAACACGTCGCCGGGCGCGATAGAGTCGCCGGCCTTCTTCTGCCAGGCGCCGATGCCGCCGGCGGTCATGGTAGGCGACAGAGCGGGCATTTTGATGACGGTGTGCGGCGGGTAGGACGCATAGCAGCGGATGATGTGGGTGGAAAGGTTGGTGCGCAGGCCCTGAGGCAGGACACGCCTCCGAAGGACGGTGGAGATCATTATGTCGGTTTTGTGGTGATGGTGATCACCGGGAGGAGATAGTCGAGGAGGGAGGGGTGGTTGACTCGGTTGACGATGCTTGTAACCCCGAGAAGGAGAGTGAAGTTGCTTCGGACAAATTTGCCGACAGCAATTGAGGTCGGATTGAAGGGGGGGATGGAGGATGGAGGAGAAGAAGCGACGCGGGATATTTCGAGTTGATGGCTCGGAGACAGAAGGCGAGGCCAAGGGTGAAGTTGGGGCTGGCAGTTTTTTGCGTTGAGCTCGCACCGGCGTCCGATGGGAACGGAGCTTGAGGCGCTAGACCCTTTTGGGGATTAGCGGCCCTCGACAAATTCGCGGAAGCTGCAGGGCGGCAGGGATCCACTTCGGATAAATTCGGGACGGACACCAAAAGTCCGTCTTTTCTGTATCTGCCTACCTATGAGGAGGCCCGATAATGGTGTTTGCACGGAGGTACCTACCTAAGGTACCTTACCTTCATGATATCCAAACTCCATCATCATCACAGAAACATGCGACGAGCAGTGCGAAAACTTCTGACCCTGGGCCGATGACTCTCTGCATTCTCATTTACTTCTCTCTGGCTTCTGTCTGCCCTCTGTATGATCACTTGCTTCAGGCCTGTATGCGACGCATTTGTATCACTTGATCTGAGATACTTCTGCCTCATTGCCCGACGTCGTGTTACTTGACGACAACGAAAACTGTGTCTCCCTTATGCATTCTCACTCTCACTCTGTCCGTCAAATCCCCCCCCGATCGCCCAAGCATTCCGTTCAGCTCTCTATCTATAGCAATACGCGGTCGCTGGCCTATATGTCGTAGAAGCCCATCATGTGTGCCCTCAGACCCTCGCCAAAGTCCCTCAGCTTCTCCTCAAACTCGGCCTGCGATCCCCCAAAAACTTCCTCTCCGAATTGATCAGCGTAAGTCTTGAAAAGGTGATGAGCTTTCATCTCGCAGGCGACTCAATCCCGTTGCTTCTGATGGAAGAGCGGGAATCCTTGCTCAAGTACACGGTCCAGGTCAGAGGTCTCAACTGCATGGTACCTCTCAGTTGGCCGATTCATGGAGTTTCCCTTGATATGAAATTACTCCGCGAAGGGAACAAGCACGTCTCTGAAGCCACACTGAGCACCCGTGACGGTCGATGACCCACGGCGAAGGTCTCCGCATGGTTACGACCCTGATAACCGCGTGTGCGCCACATTGACTGAATCCATTGCCCTCGTCGCCGACAACCTTGGTCGGAACGAGGGGCTCGAGAACCATGACGTCCCTATGGAGCCATTGGCAGACGTTCCCTGTAGACTGTTAGCACAAGACACATGTCTGATATGACGGTAAGGGGAGTAGTACTCACCGGCAAGGATCCTTCTAGCCAAAGGCCCAAGCAGGGACATGGCAGTGCTACACGGCTCGGCGGTGAGAACAGCTTCTTTATGATCGACTTTGGTGACCAAGTGCTCCGGGAAAGGCCCGAAGCTGACTTTGGCTTTGTTGGCCTTCATCCAGAGAATACCATTTTGAAGCTCAACACTGAGCAGGTCCATATCGAATACGGCCAGTTTGTATGCGATGATCGCCGCTTTAAGGAGTCTGGCTCCGCGGAGCAGCTTCTTCCTGTCTTGCATTTCGAGGCAGTGGGTTCTGTGGGTGGGACGGTGCTTGAGCTGGCAGTCGCGGCTGCAGTAGACCGTCGCAGCGGAGTCGCCCTCCTTATTCTCGGGAGCATCTTTGCAATCAGCGCAATGCATGGAAGCGTTGGTGCCGCAGGCAGCGCACTTGGTTGGGAGCTGAGAAGCCATCTTGAGCCAAGTATCCAAGTTGAAGTGTCAAGGCAGCTCGCTTGTCGGCGAGAATATCACAGAGCACCAGGTTGAGAAGAACAAGCGGTCGAGGTGGGTTGTATAAGAAGAGGAGAGAAAATATTCGGTGATTTTCCTATGAGATCCTGGAGGAAATTCCTTTCTTTAAATTGGGTGAATGGAGCAAAGCTGTTGGTCTTGCCTGTTGATCTTACTACTGGGAAGGCGTGTCGTCAGGCAAACAGAGTAAGACAGCCACCTGATTTTCGCAAAGCACAGAATGTCACAGCAGGTTTCGCAACTCCTACATGACATGCGTAAATCAAAGGGAAACTTCCTTTGATAGAGGTAGTCATTCTCGCAATGAGGTCCTCTGGTTTACAGGCTTTCGTGTAAGATACCTTTTCTAGGTACGTTGGTACCGCCATTTAGGAATGCAGCAACAATTTAGACTTGAATCATTACGTATTGAATCTAGAACAGGTATAACATAGATGATCAAAAGTTTCCCCCCTCAGCGGTTTATTAATGGTTGAAGGCCGCCTTAGTATGACTTTCCCTTTGCCGGTCGAGGCCCAATACGCGCGATACTGACAGCGTCCGCCACAGCGTGCTGCAAGATTGTAAAATCGGTCGCCACATTGATCATGTCAAACCCCTCATCCGCAAACTGTTTTCCTTGCTCGCCCGACGTGCAGAATATGCCCGCCTTCTTGCCTGCCTTATGGGTCGCCTCCAAGATGCGCGAAATAGCCTGTTTCAGTTCAGGCTTCATAACGCCATCAATGACGGGATGGCCAATGTTGTTGCCTATCACTTGTTAGACATCAGACCGGCATTAAGGGGTAGCAGAAACCTTACCGAGGTCAAAGGGACCGACAAACAGGACGTCAATGCCTTCAACGGCCGCAATATCATCTACAACATCTAGCGCCTCCTGTGTCTCGATTTGAACCATCGTCAGGAGGCTGCCGTTGGCTTGCTGCAGGTACTCGGTCATGCTAGGGGCTGGGCTGAAGCGCTCCATGGCAAAGGGGGATCCGAAGCCGCGGCGGCCCCAGGGTGGGAATTTGGCAGCCTGAACAAGATCTTTCGCCTCTTGGGCGGTGCGTAGGAGAGGCACGAGGACCTATCATGGTGTCAGTAGCTTGTATATGGGCCGAAGAGGGTGGTTCTTACTCCATGAGCACCACAATCAAGGGCACCTATGGTTGAATCAGTCACGATAGTTCAGTCCAAGGGCGGACCTTTGACCTACGCTTCACGAGAGAAGCCTGGATATCAGGGATCCTGACAATGGGCGAGACACCAGCTGCGGCAATAGCAGGGACGGCATCATGCATGGCACCATCTGTGACTGGTCAGTTCAAAGGTTTTAGTCAGTTAAGAAGTGGCAGCCATACCATCAATGTTGCCGTGCTCGCAATCGACCATAACCCAGTCAACACCAGGACTCTTGGCCAGGGCCCGCGACACGTTGGCCCCGGGGATCATCTGCCAGACGCCCAAGCTGGCGCCAGCGCCCTTGGTGAAGATGGACTTGAGTTTGTTGGCGGCCTGCATGGTGACGATGTGATCAAGTGAGAAGTGAGTCTAGATATTTAGAACAGAACTTTGTTGCTTGAGAGTCTCTCACGATGCCGGTGAAGAGGGGCTTTGTATGCTTCCCGCATATTGACGGCCGGCCCGGTTTGCGGACGTCATGAGGGCCGACTGTCGGCAATGGAGCTGGAGCTGCTCTAATTGGTCTCTTCTTGACTCCAGGGCGCGGCGTCAGGGCGTGATCCGTCGTGGACCGGCCGGCGCTGATTTGACCGAAGGGCGAGCATGAGGGGGTCATGGACTGTGGGGTCCGTCTGTCAAGTCAATTGCCCAATCAGTGGACATATTCGACTCACTGTCGAGTCCAAAGATAACTGCAACCTCAGTGGACAAACAGACGCTGTAGAGACGAGCTTGACGCCTGTAACGCTTCTCGCTTCAGCACCAATCAAGGGTGCTTTGGCTGCCTTGGACGGCTGGACCCCCCCACTTCTCCTTTTTCGGCTGACAAAGGCGAGCTACATGGGTGCACGGACTCTGGCGTCGTGTTCGAATCCGATCCAAACGAAGGGGAGGAACCATTGAGCTGGCCTAGGGTGACCCAGCCAGGCCAGCCAGGTCCCAGCTCGTCACAGTCAGCCTGCACAAGCCAGCATCAGACACCAGGGTCCAGCCTCAATCCAAAGAAATTTGGTTTGGTCTTAGACAAGAACACGACGCCTTCTCAACGGCATCAGCACCCACAAAGTCAACCTGTTGATTCAACCACCAACGGTCGGCTTTCGAAGCTTTCCCATCCGGAAGCAGCTTCCTCGAATATCGATGCCCATTGAAGTGGCCTTTGACGACGCGCGCCCGCCGATTAACAGTCCGAGTCGAGCTTCCAGAAGCACCTCCTGCGGACCCCTCCGACCAGACCTACGGACACCCGACTCCAACATCCCCGAACGAATGGCAGCTTGACCATCCAGCGCTCCCTCATGAGCTCCGTCAAGTTTCTGGTCGCCTCCTTGGAGGCCATCGCCGCATCCAAGGAAGCCCAGCGACACAAGCAGCTCTCCGAGAGCCTACAAAAGACCCTCGCAGCCGTTAAGGAGGCCGACCCCCAGCTGCCTGACCCTGAAGTCGTCTTTGCGCCTCTGCACCAGGCGACCAAGACGGGCAACACCCACCTCATCACGAGCGCTCTCGACTGCATCGGGAAGCTCATTTCGTATTCCCACTTCTCTGCGCCCCCCGCGGCTTCCGAGACACACGATGGAGGGGAAAAGGAGACCGACGGCGAGCAGCCACCACCCCTCATTGAGCGAGCAATAGACACTATCTGCGGATGCTTCCAGGGCGAGACGACGCCTGTCGAGATTCAGCTCCAGATCGTCAAGTCCCTTTTGGCTGCCGTGCTCAATGACAAGATTGTCGTCCACGGTGCTGGTCTCCTGAAGGCGGTACGCCAGGTCTACAATGTCTTCCTCTTGTCGCGGAGCACCGCCAACCAGCAGATGGCTCAAGGGACACTGACGCAGATGGTCGGTACCGTCTTTGAGAGAGTCAAGACGCGGCTGCACATGAAGGAGGCTCGCCTCAACCTGGCCAACACAAAAAACAGTTCCAGCAACATCACCTTCGACCCTGCAGAACAGACGGACTCGGTGAACGGGTCTGTGGAGAAAACCGCCGAGGAAGAGGATGAAGACAGCTCCAACGATGTCGCAGGCGATGCCGCCACTGTGCCGGCGGAGGCCCCGGATGCCAAGGCTAAGCAGGCGAAGCTGACGTTGAAGGACCTCGAGACGAGGAAGAGCTTCGATGATTCGACCCTTGGCGACGGCCCGACCATGATCTCCCAGATCAAGCCGGCCAAGATGGAGCGGACCGAGTCGCAGTCGTCAGCAAAGGACGAGGACAACCACGACGAGCTCGAAGCTGAGGACGAGGTCTACATCCGCGACGCCTACCTCGTGTTCCGGTCCTTCTGTAACCTCTCCACCAAGGTCCTCCCTACCGAGCAGTTGTACGAGCTCCGTGGCCAGCCGATGCGCTCGAAGCTCATCTCTCTTCACCTCATTCACACCCTCATGAACAACAACATCACCGTCTTCACGTCCCCTCTTTGTACCATCAAGAATTCCCGAACCAACGAAGTCACGACTTTCATACAAGCGATCAAGTACTACATTTGTCTGAGCATTACCCGCAACGGAGCCAGCTCGGTCGACGGTATATTCAATGTCTGCGCCGAGATATTTTGGCTAGTGTTGAAGTTTATGCGGGAGCAGTTCAAGGTGGGTGCGCTTCGTTGCCTTGGTGAAGAACTATACTGACATGCGCTAGCTCGAAATTGCCGTCTTTCTGAACGAGATCTATCTTGCCTTGCTGGCAAGGCGGACCGCACCGGTCACCCAGAAGGCCACGGTTGTGAACATTCTGAACAGGTTCTGCGCAGACTCGAGGGGTCTCGTGGAGGTATACCTGAATTACGATTGCGAAGGCAACGTGGACAACTTATTCCAGACCATTATTGAAGATCTATCGAAATATTCGACAGCAGCGGTGCCAATCACACCCGCTCAGGAGCAACAGTATGAAGAAAGGGCAGCAAAGACACCTTCGGCCGGCGAGTGGCAGCTTCGGCCCATCCTGCCGCCTCCTCTGTCCGTGGCGCAGATTGTCCCCCATGCTGAGCCCGAGTCGGAGATTCCCAAGGAGTACGCTATCAAGCGCATAGCCTTGGATGCTCTCGTTGAGTCGCTGCGTTCGATGGTTGATTGGTCCGGATCGGTCAGGACAGACAGGATTACGGATGGCCTCCGTCCTGATGCAGATGTGGACACCCGGCTGTCAGAGGACCTGCGGCCATCAATTGACCCCAGTGTCAGCGAGAGCCAGTCTCGCGTCGACACCCCTACGGCACCAAGCACACCAATGTTCGAGGACGACCCTGCACACCTGGAGAAGGTGAAACAGAGGAAAACGGCCCTTAACAATGCCATCAAGCAGTTCAACTTCAAGCCCAAGAGGGGTATCGCAATGTTGATCAAAGAAGGCTTCATCGCGAGCGACACCCCGGAGGACATTGCCAAGTTCCTCATCTCAGAGGACCGCCTCGACAAGGCCCAGATCGGTGAATACCTCGGCGAGGGTGAGCCCAAGAATATCGAGATCATGCACGCCTTCGTCGATACCATGGAGTTCACCAAGAGGCGCTTCGTGGATGCGCTCCGCACTTTTTTGCAGTCCTTCCGCCTCCCTGGCGAGGCCCAGAAGATTGATCGTTTCATGCTCAAGTTTGCGAACCGATATGTCATGGGCAACCCCAACGCGTTCGCCAACGCAGACACTGCTTATGTGCTGGCATACTCGGTCATTCTCTTGAACACTGATCTGCACAGCACCAAGATCGCGAGGAGAATGAGCAAAGAGGATTTCATCAAGAACAACCGTGGCATCAACGACGATGCTGATTTGCCGCCGGAGTACCTCCTCCAGATTTATGACGAGATCGAGGGCAACGAGATTGTCCTCAAGAGTGAGCGGGATGCTGCCGCCATGGCGGGCAATGCTCCAGCAGCATCTACCGGAATCGCGGCAGGCCTTGGACAGGCGCTGTCGAACATGGGCAGGGACTTGCAGAGGGAGGCATACGTGCAGCAGTCTGTGGAGATTGCCTCGCGCTCCGAGCAGCTGTTCAAGAACCTCCTCAAGACACAGCGACGAAACGCCCAGCGTGCTGGCGTCAAGTTCATGCCCGCAACGTCTTTCCAGCACATCGGCCCCATGTTCGATGTTACGTGGATGTCCTACTTCTCGGCGCTGTCCAATCAAATGCAGAAAGCGCACAATATCGAGGTCAACAAGCTATGTCTCGAGGGCATGAAACTGGCTACCAAGATCGCCTGCTTGTTTGACCTATCTACGCCTCGCGAGGCCTTTGTCTCTGCTCTGAGGAATACGACCAACATTAACAATCCCCAGGAGATGCACGCCAAGAACATTGAGGCTCTCAAGGTCATTCTCGAGCTCGGTCAGACTGAAGGTGACCTTTTGAGGTCATCATGGAAAGACGTGTTGCTCTGCATCAGCCAGCTCGACCGCCTGCAACTTATCTCTGGCGGTGTGGACGAGAATGCCATCCCCGACGTGGCAAACGCTCGATTTGAGCGACAAGGGGCAAACGATCCGCGCAAATCTACCCACGGACGGCGTCCCAATCGCCCGCGGGCCGGCACTGGTCCTCAAGGCTTCTCTATCGAGGTCGCTCAGGAGGCGCGGTCGGATGCGGTCGTCAAGGCTGTTGACCGCATCTTCGCGAACACTGCTAGTCTCAACGGCGAGGCCATCGTGCACTTCACGCGTGCTCTGACCGAAGTCAGCTGGGACGAGATCCGCGTGTCCGGCTCAAACGACTCGCCGAGGACATACAGTCTGCAAAAGATCGTGGAGATTGCCTATTACAACATGTCTCGTGTTCGTTTCGAGTGGACGAACATTTGGGAAGTCATGGGTGAACACTTCAACCGCGTCGGCTGCCACAACAACACCAACATTGTCTTCTTCGCGCTTGACTCGCTGCGTCAACTTTCGATGAACTTCCTCGAGATTGAGGAGCTGCCTGGTTTCAAGTTCCAGAAGGACTTTCTCAAGCCATTTGAGCACATCTTGTCAAACGCGCAGAACATCACAGTCAAGGATATGGTCCTGAGGTGTTTGATCCAGATGATCCAGGCTCGTGGCGACAACATTCGCTCTGGTTGGCGGACAATGTTCGGCGTCTTTACTGTAGCCGCGCGTGAGCAGCACGAGGCCATCGTCAACCTCGCGTACGAGAATGTCAGCCAGGTTTACAAGACCAAGTTCGGCGTCGTCATCTCGCAAGGCGCATTCACCGATCTAATTGTCTGCTTGACGGAGTTCTCCAAGAACATGAAGTATCAGAAGAAGAGTCTTCAAGCGCTTGAGGCTCTCAAGTCGATAATGCCGCGGATGCTCAAGACGCCGGAATGCCCCCTGTCGCACAAGAACGGAGTCGCGCCACCAGCAGAGAACCCCAAAGCCCAAGACGCTCTGCAGCGTTCGCAGACGAAGACGTCGGTCGAGGAGGGCTATTGGTTCCCCGTGCTGTTCGCCTTCCACGATGTTCTCATGACGGGAGAGGACCTCGAGGTGCGATCGAACGCACTTGAGTACTTCTTCGAGGCACTGCTGAAGTACGGCGGCGAGTTCCCGCCCGAGTTCTGGGACATCCTATGGCGCCAGCAACTCAACCCGATCTTTATGGTTCTCCGCTCCAGGCCTGACCTCAACAGCGCACTCAACCACGAGGAGCTTTCTGTGTGGCTGTCAACAACGATGATTCAAGCTTTGCGCAACATGATTACTCTCTTCACGCATTACTTCGAGGCCTTGGAATGCATGCTCGACCGATTCCTGGAGCTTCTTGCTCTGTGTATCTTCCAGGAGAACGACACCATATCGCGCATCGGCAGCAATTGCCTGCAGCAGCTCATCCTCAAGAACGTGAAAAAGTTCACGTCGGAGCACTGGACCGAAATTGTGGGGTCATTCTGCAAGCTGTTCGCCGCGACGACTGCGACCCAGCTCTTCTCCCCGACGACAGTCAACTCGTCAGCTTCCTTGGAGCTGCCTACCAACGGCCTGGACTTTACCGGGCCCCTGACCGCCGATGCTGAAGAGCCGATCAACGAAAAGTCGCTCGAGATCAACGGCACAAACAAGAACGGCACTGGCGCAGAGACATCTGCCACTGAGACTACTAGGGAGCCTGCCGACGAGGACGAGCTCAAGACGCCCACCGCCACAAACGCCCCTCAGACCCCTCTCGAGGACTACAAGCCGCCCTCCAGCCTCCAGCAGCAGCCCGTCGTCGTGACGGCTGCGCGCCGCCGCTACTTCAACCAGATCATCTCGCGCTGCGTCCTCCAGCTCCTCATGATCGAGACAGTCAATGAGCTTTTCAGCAACGATGCCGTCTACGCGCAGATCCCCACAACCGAGCTCCTCACCCTCATGGCGCTCCTCAAGCGGTCCTACCTCTTCGCGCGCCGCTTCAACGCCGACAAGGAGCTCCGCATGCGTCTCTGGCGCGAGGGCTTCATGAAGCAGGCGCCCAATCTATTGAAGCAGGAGTCCGGCGCCGCGGCAACGTACGTGGCCATTCTGTTCCGCATGTACGCTGACAACAGCGCCGAGCGCGCCGCCGCGAGACCGGATATCGAGAAGGCCCTCGTGCCCCTTTGCAAAGACATTATCGGCGATTTCGTCGCGCTCGAGGAGGAGAGCCAGCACAGGAACATTGTCGCCTGGCGACCTGTGGTCGTGGACGTGCTCGAGGGGTACGCTGCGTTCCCCGAGGAGGCATTCGCGGGGCATGTCAAGGAGTTTTATCCCATGGTCGTCGAGCTTCTCGGCAAGAACCTCTCTTCGGAGCTCAGGGCTGCGCTTCTGCTCGTGCTGAGACGGGTGGGCGAGGTCGGGCTCGGTATCGAGGGGATGGCGAAGAGTGGGGATGGGGAGAAGGAGAGGAGGGAGAGTGTTGCTACTGTGACGACTGAGGGGGAGTATGGCAAGGCGGGGACGCCGAGGATTGGATGAGCTGGGCTTGGGGAGTTGGGATGATAGAGATTTCTCTGCTGTGTTTTATACTCATGTTCATGTGTGGTGGCTGCACGCTTGCGGGTGTTCACTGTGACCTCTCCGCATGTCGGGCCTAGCAGCATGTGAGGGGCAAATTGTTATGAGAAAAGAGTAGAGGCGGGTGGTGATCTCGCATGGTGTTCACGTCTTTTCACACATTGGGGCCAGCCAGTCACGAGTCTCTTAATACGTAGTGATCTAAAACAGTCATGGTATCATTAAGTAACGCTTTCTAAGTGGATATTTTCCCCCTTCGAGTCTGACCACTCCCTGCGGACCAGCCATTCACCACCTGATGACCCTCTTGGGGAAATACTCATCAATGAGCTCCTGGTAGTAAGGCTTCAGCTCCTCGACGGTGGGCGCATCGTCGCTCTTGCTGTACAGATCGTAGGGGTTGAACGCCAGCACGGCCTCGAGCAGCTCCTCGTCGCCCTCGGCCATGAACTGGCGGTAGGCGCCCTCGCGGTGCCAGGGGTAGAAGCTGTGGTAGCGGATCATGGCGAGCGCGGCGCGGGGCAGGGTGGACTGATCCTTGACGACCTGGTAGAGGTACTCGTCGTGGCCCCAGCTCATGGTGAGGTTCTCGATGCCGCAGCCCTCCTGGTAGACGCCGAGGGGCGTCGAGTAGACGGGGTGCTTCGAGTCGGGGTTCGCGGCGAAGGTCGTGGGGAGGATGATCTTGGGGGAGAAGGCGCAGCCGACGGGGAAGGTGTCGCCGACGACGGACCACTGCTCGGGGCAACCGTGCATGTAGAGGAGCTTGCCGAGATCGTGGATGAGGCCGGTGAGCTGCATCCAGCGGGGCTGGCCGTCGCGGCGCATGGCCTCGGCGGTCTGCAGGAGGTGCTGGATCTGGGTGAGGGAGGTGTCAGGGTCCGAGTCGTCGACGAGGGTGTCGAGCTTGAGCATGGCGTCCCAGATGGAGAGCTCGGCGCGGGGCGGCGTCGTGGGGTTGGGGGAGAGGTCGATGACGAACTGCTTGCGCATGGCCATGTTGTACTCGTACGTCTGGTTGGTGTGTTGGGTGAGGTAGAAGTTCTTCACGCGGTCGGTGGCCGACTCGTACTGGCGGAATGCCGTCTTGTCCTTCTCGGCGTCGAACTTGGACGACTCGTAGGTCGTCGTGGGCTTGGCTGTGTTGATGGTCTTGCCGGGCTTGCCCTTGATGATGTTGACGTTGTCGATGGCATCCTCGACCTCTTCGAGCGCGTGGGCGTCGAGGGGCCCCTGGAAGAAGGGCTTCTGTGTTGCGACCATGGTGGACGTGAGATGTGAAATGTGAGGTATCAGGTTGTCGTCAGACACGATTTTGACGTCAGGCTTGAGTTTCTCCTGATATCAACAAATAACGAAGCAGAAACGATTACCAGTTGATAGTGATGCAAAGTTGTAAGAAGAGGCTTTCCTCGATCTTCTTATACCAATCCTGCTCAGATATTTCACTCGGGCAAATGATACAGCGACTCGCAAATCTCATCAACGGAAGAAGTCAGGTACGAGTGGAGATCAAGGAAGGCACAAGGCACTTTGCACCATACTTGGTCGCGCCTTCCCCACGCACACGATACCCCTTTACCCGCACCTGTGAAGTCATGCTGGCCCTATTTTCGCCCTTTTTGCCTGTTGGCCTTTTCCGCCCGCAACGAACAGGGCCATCTTCGCCGAGGACGATGACGGGCTGAACCCCGCAGGACCCTGTGTGACCAAAGCACGCGGCATGAGTGGCCAAGGATCGTGATGACCGGATCGTGCAGCTTCAACGGGGGTCGGGAGGTCCAGATCTGGCGTCGGGCGAAATGGCTTGATACAGAACATGGAATGAAGTGGGGCGACGGAAAAGCTTCGGTCTGGGTGTGTCGGCGATTTATCCCTGGATTTTGCAACAGGGCTATTCTGCCCGACAGAAATAGGCAAATGTGCCGAAGAACAGGTCAGATCTCCCGAAAATCCCCTCCCATTCACGGCGCCATTGCTTCATCGTGTCCACTCCAGCCCACAGCACCATGACCAGTTTCCCTCTCGTGGTTGTGATCAAATTTTCCTGCATGCTTCTCTCCTTCCAACTTTTCTCGTGGCCTCGTGTCCCTTTTTTTGGCGAGCCTCATTCCCGTCGTTTCAACTGCAGGCGTCTGATCTGCTCTGCTTCGCGACCCGTGATCGTCGCTCGTTGCGACCCCGAACTCGACTAGTCGACCCAACCCGCTCTCTCCGGCTGACGATGCCTTCAGCTTTGGCCTTTCCGGCCGGTAAGGCTTGTCACCTGCCGCCTGCGTAGCTTGCAGGAAAGCTACCCCAATTCTCCAACTATCCAGGGTCTTCTCCTCACCGTACCGGCACGGGATGAAGGCCGAAACAAGCACGAACAACGTTTCCTTCTAGAAACGGCAGGCGCCCAGACGTGGCTGATCTCGCCAGGTCTGGGCCAGGGGTACAGGTACGTTGATCATCCCGACGGCTCGTCATCACGCAGCGCGATACATGCAGTGTGGTGGAAGAGGCGTGTATGTATTATGAATTTGACCAATGTAACTTGCAGTGTAGATCATGAACACCCGAGACTCGATCATCTGGCACCAAGGCGCCCCAGCTCGAAAAGAAAAACAAATCATCAACACCATGGCTAATCACCATGGATTGCAACTGCTCGCACGCCAAACGACAAGGAAATCGCAACATCATTCTCACGCGAGGCCCTTCTCGGTGGGATTGGCCACATGCGACTGATAGTTGTTGATAACACCCTCGCCGGCAACCTCCTCCTCGAACACGTTGACCTTGGTTTTTTCGAACTTGCGCGCCGGCACCTTGTGCTCGAACAGCACGTCAAGCTCGGCAAATGTACGGCCGCGGGGCTCGGGCACGCGGAAGTAGGTGTACACGAGGCAGAGGAAACACAGACCGGCCCAGAAGAAGCCAGCCTTGTTCTGCCAGTTCCACGCAGTGGGGTTTAGCATGTATGGGGTCACGACATTGTTGATAATACCGACGACATTGCTACGATGGGTTAGCGAACATGAACACAAACAACCTCATCGGACAGAGTTTGCGACAACTTACTAGAGGTTGCGACCAAGTACGACAGTCTTGATTTGCAGACGACGCGAAGGCAGTTCCGACACGAGCGAGTAGCACACGGTGCCGACCGTCAGCTGGTACACGAGCGCCCAGAGGATCATCATGCTGCCGGTCGCCAGAGCGCCCTTGTCGCGCTGAGATTCGGGCACCTCGCCGAGGAAGCCCATGATGAACAGCATGGTGAAGAGGCCGCAAAGACCACAGATATAGAGGCGGCGACGACCAACACCCCACGCCATCAAGCTCCAGGCACCGAAGACGCCAACCATGTTGATGGCGTACTGGCCCATGGCGAAACTGTACGCATCACGCGATGAGAGACCGACCTGGCGGAGGAAGTAGGTCGAGTAGTTGGAGAAGGAGTTTCCGCTGAGGTTCTGCACGGCCCACACGAGGCAAACGATCTCCGTACGACGCAGATCGATGCCCTTGAAGCAGTCGAGGTACGAGGCACCTGCGGTGATCTTCTCCTCAAGAGCGGCCGTGTGCACCATCATGGCGACCGTGTCATCTGCGTTGAACTCGGTCTCGGTGTTCTTGCTCGTCAGGCGCAGCAGCGAGTGCTTCGCGTCGTCGACACGGCCCTTCCTAATCAACCACCAAGGAGACTCGGGCGCGAAATACACGCCAATCATGATGGGCACAGGCCAGATCCACTGCAGCGCGTAGGGGATACGGTAAGCCCACTCATCACTACGGTCAAGCATCGAAGTGATGACACCGATACCAATCAGCTGGCCGAGACCCCAGCAGAAGTTGACGTACGTGGTCAAGTGGCCACGGAGGGCAATGGGGCAAACCTCAGCGGCGTACGTGATCGTCAGCGTCTGGAAAACACCCCACGGCAGACCGCAGAGGATTTCGGCCACGAGCAAGGTCTCGATGTTCTGGGCCGTGAAGAAGATGGTGATGAAGCCGGTAAGCAGCATCAGGGCACCGATGACGGTCCAGCGGTAGCCGAAGCGCTCGGAGATGTAACCATTGAGGAAGAGGCCGATAATCTCGCCGACGGCGACACCGTTGGAGAGACCAGCCTGCCAGGCAGCGGAGATTTCGTATGAGCCATCTGGCTGGAGATCACCGTACTTCTTCTTGAAGGGGTCGAAGGCGAAGAAGTTGGAGACGAGCGAAATGTCGTAGCCCTCCATGACGATGCATGTGGAGATGAGCATGCTCCAGCCGATGGCCTTGGGGTAGAGACGGATGCCCTCGAGGAGAGTCATCTTCTGCTCCCTGTCGGAGGCGTCGCGGGCGCCCTGGACAAATGCGCTGGACATTTTCGCTCTGTCGTCCGCAGCATGGGATTCGGCCGAGGCGCGGGCGCCGCTGGGGTCGCCCGCAGTTTTGATGTCTTCCGACATGATATGGGGTTGATTAACTGTGTGTCGACTGATGATCCAGTGGTGATGCTGAAGGGTGTTCTAGTAGGACACACAAGCTATGACAGACATGCAAACTGAGGAGGCGAGGTGGGCAATCGTGGACTGAAGTCAACACGAGAATGGGAAAAAGTGCGTGTGAGGAGAGGAGTCGGTGTCGGCTGGGTCGGTCTGGTCAGACGGGTCGTTGAGGTTGGCGAAAAAAACGAGGACGCTATCAGTAGAGGTCTCCACGCAATCCACAATTCACCCCGAGGCGCGGATCGTGGTTGGGTGCAGTAGGAGAAAGAGAGGGGAATGTGAAATGACAAGATGGAGCAGGCACGACTTCATAGAAAATCGAGAACTGGGGAAGGCGCATTTATGTTGATCCCGCTCTGTGCTTTCCCTGAGTAGTCATGCAACGTCCTGGGGAGGGAACGAAGTCCGGGGAAGGTGCATCGGGGAGGGTGTCATGGTCAAAGGTGGCACTCAGATGTCTCCAACTTGGACGATCCTCTCCCATCTTCCCCTCCCCTCACCGAGGATGATGCCAATTGCCCCCTCTCCGACTGGTACGGGAGGCACTGCAGTTTCCCCTCTCAGGGTGGCTTGACTCGTGATAGCGCAGGGGAGCAGTGCACGCGGGCTGTTTTCGAATGTGGGGTAAACGAGGCGTCTGCAAGTCGGCACTTCTTCTCCCTCTCCCGTCGGTTGTTTTGTTGGCGGTTTAATTTATCTCCCCTCCATTGTACCTGCTGTCTTGTCATCGGGTGGTGCCTGCCTTGAAACTGCTGCACCTTCCTGGCGGATTGAATGCCGCCACAGTACCAGTAAGAGTCGCACAGTCCGATCACACAGTGCCACGAACTTCTTGGGGTGCTGGCTCGTCACTTCAGCATTGGGAAATCCCCCCCTCAACATTCAAGTTCCTCTCTTCGATAGAGACACACTTCCCCAGAAACGAGACACGAGCAAAGCCGAAAAACCCCAGATTGCCAACCCCGGATCCCCCATGCGCCATCCCGCCTGAGCGACCCTGGGTTTTCACGCCCAAGGGATGCTGACTCCCGAGGCTGTTGATTCGCTGAGCGCGACCACATGGTGAGTCTCATCCATCCGATCTGATCTGCTCTTTTTCGCCCTTTTTCGCCCTTTTTCGCCCTCGTCTCCACACCGGCGATTCTCGTCGAGAATGTCCCCTTTCGTGTTTCACAGAAACGTGCTGGTCAAGCTTCCCGAAGAGCCGCACTGACTTGACAAACTACATACAGTGAGCCGTGTCGGGAGCAGCATCTGAAATGTAAGTCATGACTTCGTGAGCCTTCTCTTTCTGGTGGGAGAATCCGAAGCTGGGGGGCCATCGAACTGACGAGATAGGTGATCGTGTCCTTCCGTCTTGCGGGCGCTGTGCATCGAGCGGGCGCGAGTGTGTCAAGGGATACAAGTTCAAGGCACTGAGGCATGAGCCGTTTGGCCGCGCGCAGAAGTGGCCCCGGCCTGGTGGGCGACTGAAATTTGTCGTTGAGAGGGGTAATGGAGTCGAAGACTGGGGGAGCACAGATCAAGACACGGAAGCCCACGGGGCGCAGGATATCATGATGGTTGGTGCCCAAGAGATCGGCTCTGAGGTTCACGAGGGGTGGCCTCATCCGACTTCGACATATCCGACGGCTCCTTCGCAGCTGGCGCTGGCCTCACAGTCAACATATCAAGCGTCAACAAACCAAACGCCGATAGAGTCGCGCCCTCCCTCAGCTTCTCATACACCCGATGCGCAAGCGGCACAGCTTCGCTCGAACATCTACCTCGACCGACCCATCTGGCCCATCGAGAGCCGTGAGGAGGCTGTCCTATTCCGACACTACATCCAGAAACTATCCATCTGGCTCGATCTTTGCGACCCGGATGCCCACTTCAACACTTCGATCCCTGCCCGGGCCGGGACCTGCCCTATCCTGCTGAACGCAATATTCGCTCTCTCCGCTCGTCACCTGGCCCACACACTTCGATACGACGCTCTAGCCTCCAACCGCTACCACGAGCAGTGTCTCACTTACCTCATCCCATTACTCGATCATGCTGTCACTGTGTCAGACGAGAATCTCTTCGCGGCCACCATCATCTTGCGGGTCCTTGAGGAGATGGATGTGCCCGTTCTTGGGCAGGACACGCACGGCCATCTCCTCGGTATCCACGCCTTTGTCGCACCACATTCCGCTCCGGCAACGCCGACAACGCCCGATCCTGGCCCGAGGAGCCCCCTCTCCCCACACTCACTCTCGGCCGCCTGCTTCTGGGTTGGGCTCCGCCAGGAGATCTACAGTGCGGTCATGAACCACCAACCGGTACGCATGAACCTCGCTCACCCTGCTGTAGTTGACCGGTCCACAACTCCCGCTGACGACTACGCCTGGGCGAACCGGGCCATCGTGCACTGTGCGGACGTCCTCAACTTTTGCTTCGGGCCGGACCGTGCGGATCGGCCGAGGTGGCATGCCCTCCGCGAGGCGAACAAGAATTGGAAGGCTGCGTTGCCGGCGTCGTACATGCCTGTGCTTTATCGCGAGAGAGATCCTCATGCTGAGGAGACGGGGGACCCCGAGGCTGATGCTATGAAGGCCTTTCCTGAAGTGTGGTATTGGAAGGGCTGTCATAGTAAGTGTTTGCCATGATCTTTTCTTGGCCCGTTTATCTGACATGGAACAGTCATCGCCGTACAGCACCACATCTTAGCGGAGCTCTACCTGGCTCTTTTCGATCCTGCCCACCCCCGGACTGGTCTCCAACGCCGCGCTGCGGACGCCGCTCTGGCATCTCAAGCCCGCACTCTAGTCCGCAGCTTATGTGGCATCGGCACCTGCAACCGATGGTGTCCTCCTGCCATGTTCACGGCCTGCATGGGAGTGGCTGCGGCAGGTGATCGATTCGAAGAGAGAAAAGACCAAGAGGCGCTATTGGCGCTGTTGAGAGCTACTGAGAGGGAGCATGCGAGGCCAACACGCGCAGTGTGTGACTTACTCAAGGGATGTTGGGGGTGGGATTCACACGAAAGATGAGTTTGGAGGGTTTGGATTGCCAAAGCACGTCTGTTGATACCTCTGCTAGCTTCCTACTCTGCCATGCAATGTAATCGTCAGACCTCTCATGATGTGCCCCTTCGTGTCAGACTCGTCGGGTCTACGAGATCTGTTGATCGGGCTCGGAGGAATTTCCTCCAAGAGCACGGTAGACGATCTATATGCTCATGCCCGGGTCGACGTAGTGAATGTCTCCTCACAGTAGTATTAAGAATAGGCGATAACCCCCAAAGCCTTCAAATTGATTCAAGCAGCGGTCTGGTTTGCCATCATTGGCCTTGCCAGCTTCTTGTTACGGGACATACCTGGTAGTGGTGTAAGCTCTAGCATATACTTTTTATGAATGTAGCTTCGTCAAATCTTGGCGTTGATTTGATACTTATCCTTTGGCTCAATTGAACAGCTGCAGCTGCAATTGACGACCGTGTGAGAGCTACCACTAAGCCCTTCTGGGGCCAGTCCGTAACACTTCCGAAGCGAATCGGCAATGAATCCCTCGGTGACGGCCACAACACGATGAAGGAGCGGAAGCATCACAGTCTCCCAGCAGCCATCGTAGTCTTGTCTTCCATGACCCTCGCCAGCATCTGACTATAGGCTGGGAATATTGAGTTTTCCGTTTTCAGCCAGTGGCTTAGTCCGTAAGGTTTGTTTCCTTGTTGAGTTCCTCGCCCACCAATGCTTTATGCGGTTCTGGTCATACCCAAGCAGTCTTCCCTAGGCTTTAGAATGAGCTTTTTTACACATGAGTATCACAAACATACCATCTACCTACCTATTCTCTTCCTATCTCGCTTACATATCTATCGCGTGCAGTGAGTGCGAAAAAGGGGGAGCTGAGATTTCCCGGGGATCGTTGACCATGGACCCGAATCAAGGCCAGGTATCTCGCAATGATTTCTGATGTCTCTACGAAGAAAAAGGACGCCAAGACATCATCGCGATTTTTCGAAGACTTCCGATATGTAGCCCAATTAGGTAGGGCAATGCTTAAGGAACCATGAACTGTAATTCAACGAGACTTGAGCAAGAAACATGAACCAGTCCTGCATTTCCTCCATAAAGGCCTAGGCTCAATTCGTTTCCTAACAGCGAGAGGGAAGACTTTTGCCTACCTGATACTAGTGGTTACCATGCCGAGCCCGACGTGGTGACCGCGCCCTATTGAGTACATGATGACGTCTATACAAGCATCTTACTAAGGTAGGTAATGTTGGCCACTGCATGTTCCGACAACTACCAGCAACACGCACTGCGATCAACATCACTACCGCTTAAATGGCTGCGATGAGAGACACGGGATCTATTGAGCTTTCCGACCGCGGCCAATGCGAACTAAACTCATCCACCGATGACGGTCATGCCCCCGTAAACGCGACAGAAGCTATCCCAGACAGTGGTTATGGCTGGACAATTGTTGCTTCAAATTCCCTTCTGCTGTTCTGGATCAACGGCTACACCACCGCCTGGGGGGTATTTCAGACGAGCATGCTCAAGTCCTCCCGAATCGCGACGTACGCACCATCACATTCGTCGGCAGCCTCTATATGGCCTGCATGGTGGCCCTGAGTCTAGCCTCGGTAAGACTCTTGGGTGCTTTTGGCGTGCACTACACGACTCTTACCGCCCTGGCCTTATTTGCACTGGGCCTCGTTGCGACAAGCTTCACGCTCGACCATGTTGCTGGCCTGTTCTGCGTGGCCGGGGTTCTCGTGGGCTGCGGAAGCTCGCTCTTGTACACTGTCACCAACACCTTGCCGGTCCAATGGTTCAGCAGGATGCTCGGCACGGCAAACGGCCTCGTCAAGGCGGGAGGAGGAGTCGGCGCCACCGTCCTACCGCTGGCAGCTCAAGGCTTGATCAACAGGGTCGGGTTGCCATGGACGTTCCGCATTTTTGGCCTCCTGACCCTCGCCACAGGCATTCCGTGCGTGCTGCTGCTGAAGGAACGAACTCAGGTCGGAGCTCCGTCTCGCTTCGACTGGTCTATGCTGAGGAACGTGCCTTTCCTGACGTTGATTATTGCAGGCGGCGTCGGTGTCTTTGCTCTCTTCGTGCCGCCCTTTTTCCTACCTCTTTTCGCAAACTCGATCGGCTTGTCATCATCTCAGGGGGCTGGGCTTGTGGCCGGCTTTGGCGCAGCCACAGCCGTCGGCAGACTTCTCGGTGGCTGGTTTTGCGACCGTGTCGGCGCCTTCAACGCATTATCATCCTCGGCCCTCATCAACTGCTTTAGCATGATGATCATCTGGCCCGTGAGCTCGTCGCTGCCGCTGCTTGCCGTCTTTGTCATCGTCAACGGCTGCGCCAACGGCAGTTTCTTCGTAGGGTTACCGACTGCCGTCGGTATGCTCGACCCGGGCTCAGCGGCTGCATCCATCAGCTTGATGACTTCGTTCTGGACACCCGGGTATTTGCTGGGAGCCCCGCTGGCCGGTATCCTGATCAGTGCTACCGGTGCAACGGAAAGCTCCTCTATCGAGCCGTACAGGGCTGCCATCTTTTACGCAGCCGGAGTGGGATCGGTGGCGACGCTACTCATTATCGTGTCGAGGTTGAGGAGAAATCCCAAGTTGTTGAAGAGGGTCTAAACAAAGTCACTTTGACCAGAGCAGTACATATTTTCTTAGTATTTAGAGTAGATGAATCTTGTCCCTGAAGCTTCTAGTCCGAGATCACAACCAATCTATCGAAAGGGACTTGAGCATTATGGCCAATAGTGTTGTTCTCCCCTCTGGATAACCAGATTCCAGCTATACATGTTGTGGTCACCTCATATAGGCGTGCACGTATGAGTTCAAGTTCTAGTGACGGCGAAGCTGAGGAAACAAACTGGAGGAAACGTAATCCTAACCCAAAAGACGCAGTTCATAACAGTCGATCCCAGCAGACATTTTAGTGGTCGCACGCGGATGTAAATCCCAGACTTGAGGCTTCTGAGGATTTCCCCGTCCCCAAAGACAAAAATGCTTGACGCCAGCCAGAATAACTTCAGACTTGCAAGAAATCAAAGATGCTCTTCACGGCCATCTGGTCACCCTCAACCGTCCTGGTCAGCTCTCGGGTCATCCAGCCATCGGTCCATCCGCCCCCAAAGTCAATGATGTAAGCATCGTCAGTATCGCGGTGAATCAACACATTCGAGGCCTTTCCATCGCCCCAGGTGACGCCTATCTGATGCAAAAGCCGTACAGCCTCTTGAACTTGCGAAGCCCATTTCTTCCGACGCTCCTTTGTGATCCCAGAAACCGCATCGATGTTTCTCAGCGTTGACAACTCCCAGTCAGCTGACACCGGTATCAGATCCTCCAAGATGCCCACAATTCGTTGGTCGTCGGAGATTTCGATGAGACGGCGGAGTTTCGGGACACGAATAGCGGTTGCAAATGAGGAGCTCGTAATCTTCCAAAGGCATTCGAGCTCTCGTTGCGCAGATTCTGGATCTTTGCTTTCTCCTGCCTTAGAACACATCTCTTTTCCATCAACAGCCACCCGTGCAATATGGCCATTGTGGAAGAGGTCCTCGAGAACTTGGATGTTCTTCGTGGAAAATCTCGGGAGATCGTTGTCCTGGTGAATGACGAGTCTAAATGAATGACCCAGTGGACCAGAAGAGGCCTCATCATGAGAGTCACTGTCTTCATTTCGAATCAACTTCGCCTCGCCATCCAAAGTCCGAAAGCGGAAGACGAATTCTTCCGGAAAAAGGAGTGTATGAAACTTGGTTGGAAGAGCATCCCCAGGCGTAGGCGACGGGGCGACTTGATCGAAAGTTGATCTTCCCGCAAAGAACAGAGCGTCTAGGATCTCGTCGGGGAGCGCATCCGCTGCGTCGTCGTCTTCTGCATCGCAAGCCCCATGATATCGATCGATGAAAGAGTCCTCGATCGAAGGGAGAGCTCGCCCCCCCTGAGGGGACTGGTCGAGGTGGAAGACCAGCCGTGCACTGTTCCAGCAAATTTGCAAGGAGACGCGCTGGCTACAAACGCTGTAGATTTCCTCAATGTGATGAGTGCTCATTGCACCTTTGGGGTTCTTGAATGTATGAAACTGTACGAAGGGGGTTCACGGTGAGAATCATTGAAGCATCAAGTGGTGGTGAAATCTATGACCTGCGAAGCATCGGTGGAGCCTGGTTTCACTTGGTGCTTGTACGACAGCGATCAGAACTTTTGGCACCCACATCTTGTGCTATCGGCTATCAGGCGAATGGATAGCCAGTTCATTATTTACACCAGGAGCTCTACTCGTAGATCTCTTGATAGAGTGTCAATGGTATGATGGTTTTGTCGCTCATCAATCAATGGAACAGCCGGGACGAAAATATGCTCCAAATAGACTCAGTCGTTTTATTCGAAGTATATCAGTCTACTCTTCCTTTGTAGATGTGGGCGCACTCGGAATCTGATGGCATTTTCAACTGTATGGTAATAGGTTCCTCCGAGTGTAATCGCCGACCGAATGAACAGAAGTATAGTTGGTCGTGAGACGCCTCTCTCTACAGACTGAGGCCTGCCTGCGCACATCCATGTACAGCTCGTTCGGCGATATCCCAGACTACAGCAACGCGGCCCCCACGACGGCAAGGCCGGCCACGACACCGACCACCGCCGCTTCAACCCTGACATGCGCACCGCCGTTCCTGATAAAGTCGTATCCTTCCAAAGCGTATCTCTCGCTCTCAAGCGTTGCTAATCTGCTGCCGTCGGCTCCTACGATCCGGGCGGAGAAGAAATGTTCCTTGTCGGGTGAGAGTGTGTTGCCCTCGCTGGCGATGCCGTCGACGATGCTACTGGGATCCCAGGTGAATGAACCGGATGAGTATGATAGGTTACGCTGGATTTCCCAGCCAACTTGGCCGCCCCCCATGAGTGCGTAGAACCAGAGGTGAAAACCGCGGGCGAGGGGTTCACCAAATTGTGAATTGAGGTCCCATGTGATCTCAACAGGCTGGGAGAGATCGATCTCGTTCTTGGGGTCTGGGCTCGTGAACCGCACTGCCTTAATGGCGGGGAGGATTCCGCAGACGAGCAACGGGATAAGAGGTCGCATCTCAAAGGTTTCAAGGTGGCAACGAGATATAGCTGGTAAAGCTGAGTAGGAAGGCTTGAGTGCGGACGTGATGGTGCAGAATGCCTGTAGAGATGGATGCATATGATGAAGGTAAAATGCAATAGGGAGATTAATACTGAGTGGACGCGCTACATGGCTGAGATCAAAGCGGTCTGGAGCCAACGATTTCACGATGGACATTCATGCAGGCCTCTTGTGTCCTGCGGCACAGCCGGCCTCTCCCATTGGCTATTTCGAGGCCGGCGTTGGTCACGATGCTTGGCGAAGGGTTAAGCGAGGTCTGTTGATTTCGTGAGGTAGCATTTCAAGTGAGGGCTGTTGGTGTCGGCGGCATGGGATCACTCAGAATGGCAGGTGCTTGCTTTGTTGCTTGTGGGTACGCATCACACGATATTTGGACACCGCATGATCACGAGTTCACGACTCTTACAGCTCTTCGACCATCTCATTACTTCAATAGACAGCGTAATCTCATGTTGCAAACGTGTCTTCTCCAGAGGCCAGGTAGTCGCTAGGCCGTTGAACGCTGTCATCAATTCATCAGGCTGAAAATCTTTAAATGCCTTTCGGTGTCGCGACAATTGGAGCACTCGGACATTCTCACTATCCAAACTCTGCGCCACACTCTGCATGATTTTCGAAGGAGATGAATCACTTATGCGGCCCTCACTGCTGGAGTCTGGACATTTTTCAATACTGCTTACGATTCTTAAGTCCTTCGATACTTTTCGTTGGCGCTCGAGCTGTGTCGAGAATCTGAAGAACACTGAACTTGATACAGCCTGAGATGAGCAGAGACTTGACCCTGCGATCCGGAAAGAACACTCCCGCGCTTCTCGAAGGATAATGAAGATCTTGGACCACACAGATCGTCAGCGAGGGATAGACGTCTTAGACGACGATTCCTGCACACCGAAATAGGGCGCGCCGATGCCGTATGATCGGTAGTCAGAGTATGAACGACTTCTACAGAGGTGAACTCCTTGCAAAAGATGTGATTGCATTGCTGCCTGTGACTCCTCCGCTTCTGATCTGGTGACCTACTGGGTGGTCACCGCCGTAGAGACCGCCCATCGGCTGTTGCGGACACGCGCGCTAGTGACCTTGTATCTGGAATTGGAAGGTGAAGAATCTTAAAGTAATTTTTCTGCTCGCCTTGAGAAGCTGATTTTAACTAGCTGTTTCCCTGATCAGCGCTACACGCACAGCCTCACGGTGACTGCTTTCTCGTCCCACCGGCCTCAACACAAGGTCCTGTGCTCAGTTAAAGAAATAGAGTAACGAGGATCATAGTGACAAAAGCGAGAAAGACTACGACTTAATAGCGGACGAGACTTAACAGATAGTGCACTAAGTCGGCGATATGGCAGAAGGCATAGAAGAGGCATAGGCAGTGAAGGGCACAGTGCTCGTCGAACTCATTCAAAAGCAGCTAGCTGGGGTATCCATTAGTAGTAGCGACTCTATGACCTTCGTCGGTTTCTTCTCTAAAAGTAACATATCTCTTCGCAATTGCGTAAAGCGCTTTACGGTCGATAGCCTGCTCGCACACATACCGACCGATGGCAGCCGGGACAGTCCCACAGCCCCACGAGGATTGCGCCGATAGCGATACTATCTTCAAATCTCGCGGCGCGCTTCACACTCATCGAACAGCTGTGCATGACATCTCGTGTGACAAGGGGGGGGGGGGGTGGGGGGGGGGGGGGTGGGGGGGGAGCCTTAAATTGGGACTCCGGCCATCGGCCAATATCTGAAGCTCCGGCTCCCGGCCAAGACCCCACTTCGGCGTCGGCGCAAACATCGGCGCTCCGGGAATCGCCCGAATCCGTCCACAGACGTCAATTATGATGCGGATTTCGGGAGCCGGCACTGAACTATTAGGAGTAGATTACAAAGAAAAGAAATTCTACCATGATGCAGGCCTGGTCTTAAGTAAGAGCGACGGACTTGGCATGGACACGCCGCGACACGCCGAATTGGAATGTTCCTGTCTTCCCTCCCAAGTCCGACTTCATTCCATTCACCTTGATCTATTCAGAATCACCTTTTATTCTCTACCTTAGGCTTGAAAACCCTATTTATTCCCAATAGCGTGCTTTCGGGAATGAACAACAATCCACGATGATTGATACCGACAGTTCAGATGACACCACCTTGCCGTCGCCGACTCCCCAGAAACTACCCTACTGGAGACTGGTGATCGACCAAGCCGGCATCACAAACGACGTTCTGCACCATGAGTATGAGGGTTCAGGCACGTCTGAAGATCCCTATGTAATATCGTGGATACCTGATGATCCAAGGGATCCGATGGGCTGGAGCCCCTTTGTCCACTGGTTCATCACCCTGGTTGCCGCCCTCTCAACCCTGGCAGTTGCCCTCGTATCTTCCGCCTACACGGGAGGCTCGCGAGAAATCATGGCAGAGTTTCAGATCAGCAGCGAAGTTGCGACGCTGGGCGTCTCCCTCTTCGTCCTCGGCTTCGCAGTCGGTCCCCTCTTCTGGGCGCCTCTCAGCGAAGTGTTCGGACGCCAGGTGCTCTTCATCGCGACATATGCCATGCTCACGGCGTTCAACGCCGGCTGCGCAGGCGCACGCAACGCAGCGACGCTCATGGTTCTCCGTTTCTTTGCCGGCGCCTTTGGCTCATCGCCCCTGACCAACGCTGGCGGGACCATCGCCGACATGTTTCCCGCGAGCCAGCGAGGTCTCGCCATGGCCATATTCGCTTCAGCACCTTTCCTAGGGCCTGTCCTGGGGCCACTCATTGGGGGTTTTCTAGGCATGGCTGCTGGCTGGCGGTGGGTCATGGGTTTCCTGGCTGCTTTTTCTGGTTTTTTCTGGATCGTCGGGTCTCTCGTAATGCCTGAGACATATGCACCTGTGCTCCTGCGAAAGCGCGCTCAGAAACTGTCCGCAATGACAGGCAAGGTGTACGTCAGCCGTCTCGACCATCAACAAAAGGGACCAGTGACACTGGGGGCGCGATTCAAGACCGCGCTGTCGCGGCCATGGGTTCTGCTCTTCAAGGAGCCGATTGTGCTGCTACTGTCTATCTACATGTCGATTATCTACGGCACACTTTATCTCTTCTTCGCAGCCTTCCCGATCGTTTTCCAGCAGCAGCGTGGCTGGAATGCAGGAGAAGGAGGTCTGGCCTTCCTGGGCCTCACCGTCGGCATGATGGCGGCCATTTGCTATATTATCCCCGACAACAAGCGATACGTTCGAGTCGAAAAAGAGCACGCAGGTCGTGCACCGCCGGAAGCACGCCTGCCGCCGTGCCTAGTCGGATGCGTCGCACTGCCGATTGGGCTCTTCTGGTTCGCCTGGACGTGCCAGCCGTCGGTGCACTTCCTCGTCAGCATCGCGGCCGGCATGCCGTTTGGCTTCGGCATGGTCCTCGTCTTCCTCGCGTCGATGAACTACCTCATCGACAGCTACACCATCTACGCGGCCTCGGTGCTGGCGGCCAACTCGGTCATGCGGTCCCTGTGCGGCGCCGCCTTTCCGCTGTTCACGCGCTACATGTACGACGACCTCGGCGTCAACTGGGCGACGAGCATCCCGGCTTTTCTCGCCCTGGCCTGTGTGCCGTTTCCTTTCCTCTTCTATAAGTACGGTTCTGTTATCCGGAGGCGCTGCAAGTTTGCGGCCGAGTCGGAGGCTTTCATGGAGCAAATGCGGCGAGGCGCCGGTCGAGGGCAAGATACTGCTGGTGAGGGCCAGAAGGGTCCCGAGGAAGGCGAAGCGGATGCCTCGAAGACAGCCGTTGCTGCGGCAGAAAAAATGCCCCGTCGGTCGAACGAAGATGCTGCATCGAGGGATGTCGGTAGTCTCTCATCGGCTGAGACGGCGACCAGCAACTCGGTGGGTGCCAATGCGGGATCTCCCGTTGCGTCGGCAAAGGGTGATGATAGAGTTAGTATCAACCGAGTCTGATTTGGTGCGATAAACGGTAGAGCCAGCGGTTACCCGCTGGGAGTCGCGAGAACCATACATGCATTATAGATTCTTTCTCATCGCATAGGTAGTCATAAAAGTTAACGATATGAGATAATGCAACAAGCACCACCCCATTCTATAACTTTCAGGCCATTGCTGCCCCCAGCATATCAGCACTAATATGTCACCAAATATTCTCAACCCATGGACATGTTGGGGCCCAGCTCATTCAGGCTCATGGGGTAGTAATCCGCGAGACCCTCACCGCTCGCAGTGACACCCAATGAGTAAGCAAACTCTTCGACCGAGAGCGCCGCGAAGAAGTTGATGTCCCATGGAGGCAGCCGCGTGCCGCCCACGGAAGCATCCATGGGGGCGCATGAGACATCGGGCCGCGCGGAGGCCGTGCTATCAACATACCCGGGTACTCCCTGTGCTACTGATTGCTGCCGCTGCCCCTCACGCGGCTGTTGTAACGGCCAGGTCTGCCTAGACACTGGAGCTGTTTGATCCTGAAAACGCTGAGAGGAGCTGGAAGTATGAACCATGGTACTGTGTCTATCATCTGGTTCTTGACGCCCGCAGTAGGTTATGAAAGCATCCTTGATGGCGCAGAGAACCGCGATCAACCTGATAGCAGGCCTGCAGCACTGGTCTGCCCCGGCCTTGTGAAACTGGCGGATGAGCCCGTCGATGCACGGTACAACGGCGAGCTCTTGCTTGTCGATCGCAGCTGCGAGCTCAGGGTCCTGGTCTACGAAGACGTAGATCTTGAGCAGCATTGCACCAGCAAGAGTGACGCGGCCGAGGTTGAGGGTGGGCAGGCTCCGGATGGTACTGGCACCCATGGCCATGAAGGTCTCCATTACTGTGCGGACGTTGAGCAGGCATCTGGATATTGTGCTGATATTGGCCGCTGACACGGCGATGGCGTCGGGCAGGGTGTGACTGCCAGGAGAGACGGGCAGCGAACTGGTTTGCGAAATACGAGGCTCTTTCTGCTTGCCGTCTACGAACTCGCAGTAGAGAGCCGCGCCATGTAGATATAATGGTATGGCGCCAAGAGTGATGGCAAGGCTTCCTGATGAGCGTAGAATGACATTTGGCAGCGATTTCTGGAATTGATCCAGGTCTCGGTCAGCCTTTTTGAGCGAAAAAGCCATCCTTGATGCATTGGCCGGGTCATCACAGTCGTCGCCGGCAATCTGCTGGGCCACGTCCTCGGCCAGGCGATGAGCCCACACAAAAGCGCAGAGATACTCGTCCGTAGGGGCCCTGTCTGGTGCATTGCGGAGGATCTCGCAGCTCTCGGCCATGAACCGCGTCCATGTCAGCAACAGGGGCCTCCGCATCATGACCGCCGTGGTCGACGTCAGATAGTAGCAGGCCAGCCATGCTCTGCGGGCCTCAAGCGTAGTTGCGTCGGTACTGTTCGCGGCTTGCGCTTCTTCCTTGCGCTGCCGAAAAGCGTGCTGTCTGAAGGGCGTTATTCGTTTCTCCGGCAGGTGGCGTCCGAGGCCCAGGTCAATGGCCATAGCCGTGCTCATGTGCACCAACTGATAGAGTTGAAGTTCTTCGTAGTGATCAGGCATCCAGAGCCAGGCAATGCTGATCTGAAGAGCTTGTATCAGGTCTAGATTCTTTTCAGCCGCGACCATGATCTTGTCGGCATAAGTTCTGGTGAGCTCCTGGACAAGTTTCCTCTGGAGGGCTGGCGCGTCGTACGAGGCGGCCGCCATGACGGCGAAGAAGACCATGGGGCGCCTCTCCTGTAAGTTCTTGGCACTAAGGTCGGGGCTGATGAACACGAGTGGCAAGTGGTAGACCATCTCGGTGTTGTACCGGGTGAGCAGCCTTTCGGCATCGGCGGCGTTGATCAAGCCTCGCCGGACAATGTCAACGTCCGCTGGCCCGTGTTCACCACGGCCCGCTGCGAAACCCGGGTTGCGTGTTGAATTAACGTGTCCATTTCCTTCTGCCATTGCTTCGTCATGTTGATCCTCGTCGTCGTCATCCTGGTCTGAGACTGGGCTACTCGAATTGTCTCTCGGCAGGACAACGCCTGACAGCCCTCCCTCTCTCACAGGAAGGCTGGCAGTCAGCAGATCAATTTTCTTCTCGAGCTCAAGAACCCGATTGATGGCCTTCTTCCGCTTCTTTCTCGGTCCTGCCGGTGGCGAAGCGATGCAGGTTTTCCCAGTCCTCACGCACCGCTGGCATGACGGGCCTCGTGCATCTCGTGGAGGTGGCAAGCAGCGCACCTTGGCCGTGCGGCACGCGTCACACGCTCTGAAGCGCTTCGCTGTTTGGTCCTGGCTGGATGGTTCTGTCACCTGTCGGGCTTCATGTTCGGCGGTCACGGAGGCCGGAGTGCCGGATGAAGGGCGGAATCCGGGCAGCCCAGCCATCGCCGTCAACCCGGTACTTGGAGTACTGTTATGCTAAAATCAGATGCCGTGCGCAAGGCATACAAAACCAGCAGCGTGTGGGTGGTGGGGGGAAACAGACAGGGGTCGTGGCGTCAGTGTCACGGGCTTCACGGCCAAGAGGTGAGGTGAGGTCTCAGTCCAAGTCGCGTGCGTGGAAGAGCTTCCAAGGCGGCGCAGCCGATATGAGGAGAGCAATGCAGGTCCGAGTCGCCGAAGGAGAGAGAGGCAAAGGAAAAGATACGACTTGTCTCTGGTCTTGGCGTTTCCGCTGCGTTGGACCAGGCCAGAAGATGATGTTCATGTGGTGTGGTTCGGGCACGGCTAGTGACGAAGTCCCGACATGCCGATCATTTCGGCGTCGGCGTGCTGAAAAGTTCGCCGACGCCGACGGGCGCCAGCTTGATGGAGAACTATAAAATCCCAGGTGGATCTCGCTGTGTTCACGGATATACGGTACGGAGTGCTTAGCATCTGGTGAATACAGAGTATATCTTCAGTGTCAGATGAAAACAGCTGAAGCACCTTGTAAGCACTGTGGCAGCAACTTTTTCATGACGACTCAGAACCTGGCATCTGCTCGGCATCGACTGACTAACCGCTCTCAGCGTCCGACGTAACGCAGGATCAGAGTAGGGGAGTATATTCACCCGCCAGGTTCACAACGTGGACACAAGATGCCGCTCTACCGATCCGGCCCCAACCAGTGGCGTTTAGCAACTTTCCATCAAGCTAACGCGGGGATTGTCGCGGGGTAAAAACGCGGGGATTAACTCATGTTGTCTTCGGAGCCGATGATATTGCCGTAAACGCTACACTGACTTGAGCGATTCATTCTCTCATGTGAGCCTCTTCACTTATGGGATCAACATTCTTCATACTTCCCCGAACGACCCCAGCAAGACCCATCCGCTAAGATTGTGAAGCGATCGTCATGAGATTACCTTGGAAGCACGACTTGAAGCTCGTCATGGCCGCCTATAAGATGAAGCTACGGCTCGTGCCGATGGGTTCGTCCCTCGTCATCCGCGCAATAGGCCCTTCACAATAGTCGCTCCATCTGATCGATAATCATGCGTTTCATCTCGATTGCCTACGCCGTGGCCCTGAGCTCTGCATCACTGGCTTCGTCACAATCAACCGATCCTGTCATCAACCTCGGTTCAGCTGGGTCATACCGTGGCGTCATCCAGAATGACGGACTGTACGCACGAGAGCTCTGTCTTTGCAATGGACTTTCTCGCTAACAGGCGCTCAATAGGGTTGCTTCGTGGAAGGGCATCCCCTACGCCCAACCCCCGATCGGCAAGCTACGATTCATGCCGCCAGAGCCGCTGAGATCATCCAATGGATCCGTTGTTGATGTCTCGAGCGACGCCCTGCGATGCGTGCAGTTCACGGGCGCAGAGTACGGCGTCGTCAATAACAACATTGTCGGGGTCCGGGCCGGGCCGGGGCAGGAGGACTGCCTCAAGCTCTGGGTGTGGAAGCCGGCCAACGCGACCGCCGGCGACAGGCTGCCGGTCATGTTTTACATCCACGTACGTACTTCTGAGCCGTTTGAAGTAGCAACTCAGGTAAACTGACAAGTCATGACTATCTAGGGCGGTGGTTTGCAGTACAGCGCCGCGCCAAACAATGACTTCAGTGACTGGGTCGGTCAGAGCCAGGACTTCATCGCCGTCAACGTCGGATATCGCCTCGGCGCGCTGGGGTTCATGGCGCACCCAGATCTGCCCTCGGCCAACGCCGCGCTCCTCGATCACCGAATGGCGCTGCGGTGGGTGAAGCGAAACATCGCGGCTTTCGGAGGTAACCCGAACGACGTCACGATCATGGGTCAGTCGGGCGGCGGCCTGGGTGTCGCATCACAGATGGCCCTGTACGATGGCGATGCCCAAGGGCTGTTCCAGAAGGCCATTCCCCGGTCGATCCAGCGGTCACCAATGTTCCGGGTTGACGAGCTTGAAGATCGCAATGCTGTGTTCTTTGACTTTCTGAACTGCACAGAGAGTCAGTCCCAGATCGACTGCTTCCAGGCCGCGTCTGTCCCGGATCTCGTAAATGCATACAAGGCCTTGGGCAGCTACAAAGCCACAGAAGGGTGAGTATTTCCCCCCAGACCATGCAAAAGCCACTGTTTGTCTACAGTTTATCTGACGACTTTTCAGCACTTTTGAAGGCTTATCTTTTGGATCATTTGGCTCGTTCCTACCGACCATCGACAACGTCACCCTAACCGATAGCATTACCCGTCTCTTCAAGCAGGGCAGAGTCGCCAACGTCAACGTCCTCGTCGGCGCCACGAACGACGAGGGCTCGAATACCATACCTCGCAACATTTCGATCCTCGCAGCCAATGCAAGTGGCATCTGGAATCTGACTGGCAGTCAGCTCGACCAGGCCCTGGAGCTGTACCCGATCAACTCAACATTCGGCTCCTTCAGCTCGGACAACTTCTTCCCAAACGTCTTCAAAGCAGCGATCCAGGGCTTGAGTGGCTTTGGGGAGTCGGGCATCACGGGATCTGAGCGTGTTGTCGCGCGGTACATGGCTGATGTCGTCGGCCCTGACAGGATCTGGTCATTCCGTTTCAATGCGCCCGGTAAACATGACCGTTACATATCCATACTGAAGCAGCGAGGCTGACTTGATCATGATACACAGGTGTCGCCACGAACTACAACGGCACCGATTATCCTTTGGGGTATTCAAGCCACTCCGCCGACAACTCGTATCTCCAGAACGCAACCGCTGTCATGAAGCCCTTCGAACGTGATCTAGCGGAAGAGTGGCGGGCCTACATTGGATCCTTCATCCGTACAGGCAACCCAAACAGGCAAAAGCTCTCCTCTTCACCAACTTGGTCCAGCTACGGGGCGCTCGGCGACTACTTCTCCTCGCCTGTTCGTCTGGTCCCCCAGTTTGCGTTCGAGAGCAATGCTAACTCGACTGCGACAACCACTACGCAACTCGAGCTTGCTCCCAAGGCGCAGCTTGAGAGGATGGACTGGTGGGCTTCGGATGAGCTCTTGGATGCTCTCCGACTATAGTCATGTTGTACGGTAGTCAAGTGAAAATTTGAAGGGGACCATCTTTGGCGCTCTGGTTATCTATATCCGGGAGGCCTCGTGAATAACCCGATCAAAGTTGTATGCCGCGCTATTCTTTGTTACGCTCTGGACTGAGTGGCCACTAATCGCTCGCGTTATCTTCTATCTTGACCTGACCTATAGTAGCTACAATCTTTTAACCTTTAACTTGACCTTGGGCATAGTTACTCAAAAGCCGTAGATACCTCCCCAGGCACAGACACTATTAGTGTATTAAGCCCAAACGCAGCCTCGATCACGGCTCAAAGTATCGGGGGATTGAGCCTATGAAATAACCGAAGTGAGGCCTTACTTTGATTGCGGCATAGCAGTGCATACGTAGTGAGCCGATATGGTTCGTCGAGGTATGCAACGCACTCGAAATAAGATATATCTTATATATAGGCTCTAAGGGCATAAAGTCAGGCCTAGGGTTGAGAATACCTAAGAATATCTATTTAGGTGGTCTAGTAGCCTAGAATCTACTCTTTCTTAGGTAGCCTAGTTATTATTATTAGGTTTTATTAGGTACCCTATATAACCTAATATACTTCCTAGACGAGTAAATACCGAGTAGATACTAAAACCGAGCAGGGCGAGATTAGTACTAAAATAAGGCTAGCTATATACATAGCTATAATTAGGAGAACGGGGTAGTTAGATCGAGTTCGCAATATACCTAAGTTTAGTAATTTCATTCCTCGTGGAATGCCCACCGCCTGGGTCGGCTTCCTCCTTGGGAAATGGCGGTTGCAGGTGGGTCATGCCATGCACCCCCAACACACGCGGTCACTCCACAAGATACGTACCTTTTCTGCCGCTCCACTCAAAAGTACGTACCTTTTTCTGCCGCGTATAAAATCAACAACACTCCCTCCTCCAAGTCCCAATTTTGGGCCTTCATCAATTTTTCTGCCATGGCACAGAACAAGGCCCTAGTTGACCGTCTCATCACCGTCTCTGCCAATTCACCGTTACGGCCCCTTCTCTTGGATACCCTTTCGAGGTTCCTGTGTAACGTTGGTCTCCAGGGCCTCCATCGCGTTCTTTTCCTCTGGCTAACTTATCGCAGACCTGTGACAATACTTTCCATCTGCACAGTTACGAATAACCCGGACTCGCCGCATTGCTCGTGAAATTAGCCCTGTACTGGGCCGCATCATCGACAACGACCATGTCTCCTTTGTGGCCATGAGACTAGCCACAAACCAGGTCCCGCCTACGGCTCCCCCCATGAGTGAGCCTTGCGAAGGGACAATTTCGCACAAGCATGACGAAGCCAGTGTGTCTTTCGAAAGTCGGTGAGCCTACCACGGTCTTTCGGGATCGCCGAGTTTCCCGCCTTCATGCCCTTGCTACGGCCACGAAAGCATTGGAGGCCTCATCTCGCCCCGCCCATCATAACTGGCATCAGATGAACACCCTTGACCATCCTCAGCCCCCTCCTCGGCCCCCTGATATTGCCACGCCCATCGTTGAACTGACGTTGCAGAGCACGAATAGAGCCGAATCACCACCGAGCATGGCCATGACGATGCATCTCCCCACTATTAGGCTATCGCAATTTGATGCCCGTGATCAGCTCCTTGGGCTGACTCGTCTATTCTCGTGCGGCACTTGTCTCGGCCCGGTACGATACGAGTTTGTGAGACCATTTCAAGGTTGCAAGCTTGCCGCTTCCCCTGAAAGGGTATCCTCGGCGGAGAAGGAACACAAATGATTGGTGAAAAAAAGAGCAGGTAAGGATCAACATCATGCACTTGCCAGGGCAGCAACTCTGGAAGCCTGCACTGCGACCCAAGACGGAAAACGGCCTTGCCGATTGTCAACCAGAGTCATGATACCGAGGAAGCGATTCAGCTGTAATGACTATTGGGCCATCCATCACACGGCGGTAGCCAGGGGCTTTGCCTGAAGTTCGCGGGGACATCCCTGAAGCAGGCACCAACAACATGTTCATCGCGAGCCGGTGGCCGGTACTGTATTACGACAACTGGGAGGTCCAGAGCCACGCACCACGTCAGCAGGACAGGGATGGAAATCAACCATGTGATCCCTGAGGACTGGCGGTGAGACTTAAAACGACACGCCTGCGGCGGCTTCGGGCAAGCTTTCCATTGGGATGGTCCAGGTGGAGAATCTTGTGGCAACTCCTCCACCTCTGCCATCTCGGGGAAGCCGAAACGCTTCCAGCACCCGGCTTTCTGCCAAATTAGGCAATCTTCGAGCTAATCCCGAGCCTTTCAAGTGACACGCGATGCCTCGTTGTCGATTGGCCTTCCATAAAGGAGCTCTGTCTTGCGACGTGCAAGGCTTTGCTGATAGTCACATCCCAAAAAGGGTAATCTCCCAAAGCGGAAGGAATGAGATCCGCTCCATGTCCCCAGTTCGAGCTATAAGACCCGGTTGTGCGTCCTTTTCGAAAAGGGACATATTCTCGTCTCTGCTCTGTATACCCGCTTCCTCGTGCTTTCTCCCACTCTCACATGCATTACAACAATGAGTCTCAAGTTCCAGAACTACGACCCTTCCACCAGGAGCTTCAAACCACCCAAAGATAGAAATTCACACGATCGATTACCACAGAGCAAGAAACCGGGAGGTACGACACCGAAGCTTTTGTTGAGACTCAGCCCAGAAATGAGCGAACAGGGTGTCGAGTTGTCCGACGAGTCCCTACCTTCAGCACGACTTCAAGCCAGTCCTGGGTTGATCGACCTCACCAGGAGCGATATGTTCCCACGAGAACGTAGTACATACCCTACAAATTCAGGAGAGCCAAACTGTCAAGGTTAGATCATGTCCCTCTGTTATGTAGTTTTCATGCTTATATGGCAGCAGACCAACAGAATGTTTTGGATGGTGGCCACGACAGACCCAGTGTCTTAACCCCACCGCCTTGCATCACATCGCAGCAATATGGCGGCTCAAGCATTGGCGTCTCAAGCACAGGCGACGTACAAAGATCAAGCTTGACAGTATCGAGGCCTGATGATCGCCCTCCTACCAACTCTACTCCTCATGACGCAATCCCACCTGCGATTTTGAAGGGGACCAGCCGCGAGCCTATCAACGGGGGTCTGTCGGTATCTTCAATCAAGCCTCCGCATGATGCTCTGCATCTCAATCCCCAATCTGGGCAGAGAAAGACTGGTATGTGTAGAGCTTCCCACCCCATGTTCAACCCATTGACTTCAAAGCCCAAAACATCATCCCAATTCAAGCAGAGGTCACTGCGCCTAGTAATGCTATGGTGAGGAAAAGCAAGGGTACTGTCCCAGCTCCAGTCCTCGTCGAGAATGGTGTCAACACATCTGTGGACATGGACGATAAGGATGAAGTCATGGCTAACATGGACGACGACGTCAACAATCATGGACGCCGGCCGGTTCAAGCGACTGCCACTGGACTTGAACAGGGTCAACATGCTGACTTGGCCGCCGATGAGGAGTGGGAGATCACCGAGCTGATCGGCAAAGAAGTTATTAACGGCAAAGTGCACTACTTGGTTCATTGGAAGGAAAGTCTTGTGCCGGAGGACGAGATCAACGCCCCCAACTTGATAGGCAAGTTCGAGGCCAGGTTCGGGGCAACATCAAATACCGCGGGCTCCGGCAGGATTGCGAAACTGCCTCGTCTGACGAAGATAAGGAAGGATGGCAAAGAGATGCCCACACGTCGTCGGGGACGGCCTCGTAAGCAAGTTTCGTGACCGCGGAGTAACGGCTCGTGGTATGGAGACGGCGAGGGATTACCTGGTCTTTCCGACCACCCAGTTATGTCATAATAGAAAACACTGAGCTGTCGGCCCTCGTTTTCTTGTTCCCCCGCTCTCATCCTAATCGGCTTCAATCGCGTCCTCAAAATTTGTGCAACCGGGTGGAACGAGAGATACAAGTGCATTATGTAAAGTATAGAAATGTAGTACTGCGTAAGCATGCACACCTCCCACGAGCATACCGAAATTGAGTCCCGGTTTGGGCCCAGTTTGGTGAGTCACCTTTGTGACCATAACCCGATATGCCCTTCGATCACGGGCCCTGAACTAGGCCCTAGGCGACTGGGTTAGAGATGGTAAGAATATACCTTCTGGGCCCTAAAATTAAGTCCTCTATTGATACCAAAGCCATGTCGGGGGCGTCAGGGAGAGGCCGGGCCGCACCGAGGGCCGCCGTCGACTTTGCGAGGCTGGCGGGCACGGGGGACGCCGGCGTCATCTGCGAGCTCGTCGAGGACGGGGTCGAGGTCGAGGGCGGGGGGATGATGCGCGCCGACGGGTGCGTTGCTTTTGCGCGCAAGTTTGGGCTGAAGGGTGTCACCATTGCTGATCTCGTTGCGTACCTTGAGAAGACGGAGGGTAAGGTTGAGGCCAACGGGGTGTGAGGATGCGACGACTAAAGGGAGGGGGCCCTGTCTGTCTGGCGATGTTGAACATGTACATACACACAATTACCCATCTATGCGCGAGTCGAATCATAGAGAAACGTTCACACAGTCCCATTCCCTTGTTTTCCCATGCTCCGCTTCGCAGGTCCAACCTCTAAAAATGTCACCCTTGCTGCTCTTGCTAACCTACCACTCTACCAATCACGCAGTGCATTCCGTCGTCCAGCCACTCGGACAGGTCAAACTCGACGTCGTACGTGGGGTTCGCCCGGTGTTCATCTCCGCTGGACGGATCCCACGCCCGCCGGTCTACGTACTCGGCCTCCAGCCGGCCGAACATCATGTCCACAATGTAGTCGCCAATCACCGGCAGGAACTTCCACCCGTGAAACGACCCCCCCGTCGCTACGAAGAGGGTCATGCACTTGGGGTGCGGCGTGATGAGGAAATCGTGCGATTTGGTTGTGGCGTCCCTGTCGCGAGGAGGTCAGTCATGAGTTTTCCGGATGCTAACTTCAGCCATGCTGTATCCAGCGAGGCATGGAGAAGGATGGGCGGAAGGACGGGCAAAATAACCTACCAGCACATGCGGAATCTCTCAATCTTGACACCGTCCACCTCCTTGCCGTACAGGCCCCTCATGGTGCTAAGCGCCCGCTTCTCAAACCGCGACGAGAAGGCCTTGCCGAACCACGTCTCGTACTGCTCGTCATCCGGAGCCATCGACATGCGCTGGCCCGATGCCTTGTGCATTTGCATATTCGTGAAGCTCATGTCGCAGTTGAACTTGATCACGCCCTCGGCAGTCATACCCACGCTCTCGCCCTTGACCTGCGGTAGCACGGTCTTGCAGACCGGGACGCCCATGTACTTCTCCTTCTGCGCGCCCGCAAACGTGCCCGTGAAGCTGACGGCACCCGTGGCCGCGACCCTGTGGCCCGCGTGCAGTTCTGTCCTCTCGGGGGCACTATCAGCCAGAAGTAGCGACGTCCAGGCGCCCGTGCACAGCAACACCGCGTCCGCTCGCATCTCATCGCCGCCCTTGAACCGCACGCCAACACAGGCCCCGGCCTCGTCGAACACGAGTCTCTCCACCGCGCCGACGTGATACCGCGCGCCATGGTCCTGGGCCGCCTGTAGCACGGCCCCCAGTGCCTTGTCGGCCTCTGCCCACCCGCAGTCCGGGTTGAACATGACTTTGTCGAGCCCCTCAAAGTCGCCATCTGCAAAGGCGCCGTTGAAGCGCTTGCGGACCTCGTCGACATTGAGCCACTCTGCGCGGCTCGGCACGTTCAGCTCCTTGTAGTTGCGCATGCTTCCCTTGCTGAAGTTTCCAGGATCGGCGCGCAGCATGCCGACCTGGTGATAGTGAGAAGCATACAGCGAGTCCTCGCGCCACTGCGGCATGGCCTTTATCATCATGCGCATGTAGAGAATATCTTCGTAGTCATCGCGAACGATTTTGTTGATGTCGTGCGAGGCAGCACGCGGGTTGACTGGAGGCGTTGTGTCGATGTGGGTGACGGCCTTGTCTTTGTGATTCTTTGCTAGGTTTAACGCGGTGGCGGCGCCGAAGTTGCCGCCGCCGACAATGATAACGTTCTGCGCGCCTGAAATGGTGGTCATGGTGAGACATATGGTGTGCTGGATACGATGCTATAACCACAGGGTGAGAGGCGAGGGCCGAGGGGACAAGGTCGAAGCCCGAGGGGACAAGGTCGAAGCCCGAGGGGAAGCTGTGCACCCTATTTGCCTCTTGTTTGCAAAAACACCCTCCTCACGACACTTTAGGTCTGTGGCGATTACCTAAAACCGGGCGACTGTTGGCGAATCAGTCGGCTGTACCACGATATTGGTGCCCTAAACCAACCATCGTATCTTCCACCGTTTCCGCGGCCCGCGGGACTAGAACATCCATCTTGGCAACTAAGAATCATAGACATCTCGACGTAGGCCAGGCTACATGGACATCAGTTGGTGCGACTTTGATGTGAGAATGGCAACCCACTTTCTGCCGATGCAGTTTCTTGGCCCTACGTGGGAGGGCTGGAACGCGTCGCGGTTGTCTTTTGCGAACAGAGAGTCGTTCAGCCAGCGCTCAGGGTGGAAAGGGTCGCGGAAGTGGTCGTCGTTGGTGGTATATAGCCCAATGGTAGATTGTAACCACCGTCTGTATATTTTTGTTAGAATTCTGAAGCGCAAGCTTTGGAAACATCACACCTTCTCCGGGACGTAATGTCCGGCAACAGTCGCTCCACCAACTGGGACGAGACGGGGAAGGCCGATAGAAACTGGCGGGTACATGCGCAGTGCCTCGTCCAGACAGCCAAGCAGATACTGCAGGGTGCCGAGGGACTGGGAGTCGATTTCATCCTCCGAGTGGAGGGCCGACCGGACTTCCCCGCGAGCTTCTTGAGTGCCACAGGGATTGGTTGCCAGGTATTATGTCACACCCGAGAGCAGAGCCGCCGTCGTCTCCGAGCCGCCGATAATGAGGAGGCTGCTGTTAGCCACTAGCTTGTTCAGGTCGAGCTTCTACACTGTGTCAACAGGGCCATACTGCCAGTTGCCGTCAGCACGCCACTCATCAACTCTGCATTCTTGTTCAAGAGGCCCTCAATCCAGTCAGGACACACCATGCCGAGCTCCATCCTCTTCAAAAACTTCGCCTTGTTGAATGCGATGTGGCTCTCTCTCAGATCCTTGGCCTTGGCCGGGGCCATGGCCATCATGACCCTTCTCGCCAAGGGGTAGTGGCTTGCCACCTGAAAGAGTGTGCCTAGTCGCGCCATCTGGAAAATCGCCCTGACCTCACGGGTGGTAGGTCGAGTCCCCCAAACAGCCGAAGGCCTCGCCGAAAGCCAAGTCGCCGATGACGTCAAAGGTCGTGTCGTTGTACCACGCCGAAATGTCCACAGGCGTCTCGCCGTTGGCACCATGCTCGCGCTCGTTTCGTTGAAGCAGTCAAACCAGGGGCCGAGGTCATCCCGGCATGGAGTTGATTGGCTCAGTATCCGGCCGGATCCAAGGGCCAGACCAATATCCCGAACAAGTTGACCCGTCCCGGGCCATTGTGTCCGGGGGCCATCCAACGCCGACTCGGTGAGCCAAGAGCTTACCCCGCGTACTGGGAGAACAAAGTGGTCAACGCCGATGACACACGAAATTAGTTGCTCCCTTGGAATGCCGATGAGGGCTGACATACCTTGGACTTCTCTACACGGCTTGCAAGGCTCGCGCGTGCATACTCAGGGTTTGCGACGGGGCACCGCTGTGTTCATTATTCATGGGCAGCGAAGGATGTAAGTGTGTGGTGTTGGGGGCTCATCTTGATGTTTTGGCGAATCGCGCGACGTGAGACCTACGTGGACCCAACACGATACTTTACACCCATTGTTGTCTACTCATGATTTGCGAGAGCTAGACCCAAGCTAAGATGGGGTCATGGGTTGACTGCTGTCAAACGGGCGGACTTGTGGGCTAAGGGCACATCTCTGGATCATCATGACGCAGGACGGTGATGGGTGGCACTGGGGTCGAAAAAGAAAATTGGTTAAGGTTTTGGGTAGTTTCAGCTGGTATGGCGGCAAATCCTGTAGGCGAGACTGGGCAAGCTATCGCGAGATAGATCGCTTTGAAACCTCAAGGAAAAACGTTTCATACATTTTTACGTGAAGGTGACATCATCGGTTCGGCATGACAGTGAAGTGACGTTGACAATGCACCCAACGAAGGTCATCCTCACATCACGAGTTGACGACATGAGATACCTTATCTAATCTCAGAGTTCCAGCCCGTGGTTATATACACGATGGGACTGCTGCTCGGTCCATCATAATATCTGAGTTTTGTCCTCTTATGACGCTAGTCAACCGATTTCTCTGACCGGGTTCTCCAACCAGAAAAAGAACAAATGTCGTCAAAAGTGGAAGACAAGAACTCACAGACAATTGAAGAAGGGGATCATGTCTGGACTCGTATTCGAGGCGGCAAACGTGAAGGTCGAGTGGAACGAGTCGATATGACGGAACAAGATGCTCAAGAAGCAGGCGTAAAGAATCCACCTAAGGCGAGTTAACCGCTGTCACATCTTAGATCACATCTTAGAATCTTTCCATATCGTTCCCTATGCTAACTCTCCGCAGGTTATGTTTACTGATCAACATGGTCATAACGTCTCGCACAACCCTGAGACGTTGCAACATGGAAAACCATAAATAGTTTCAGGTGGATTAGGTGTAACTAAGGGACCAAATGAGTCAGACGATGACTTATACTCGAATGCCACACATCAGCTTCCCCTTTACGACGTGAGACAAGAGATTATCCTCAAGTTGGTCTCCGTATGGAAATTGTTCGTGTGTTAGCAGCATAGAGGGACGTCGGGCGGCCCCTCTACCGTGGTTGTCATCGAACACAGAGTCTTCGCAGGCGTTGACGGTCGCAGCCTGCCACCACTCGGAAGAACGGGAGCGCGCCGAGAAGCTGCGAGCACCTCAAATGCAGGCAAGTCGATGTGGGAGAGTTTCGGGAAAGACGTCTCGTTCCATCATAAAATGCCAGATCAACAAGTCAGAAGACGCACACATTTGGCCGTCGGCGTGATCGACCCCCGGCTGCCAAGATGGATGTTCTAGTCCCGCGGGCCGCGGAAACGGTGGGAAGATACGAAGGTTGATTTAGGGTACCAATAAGGACCGACACAGCTGCAACCTGCCTCTTTCGTCACACCTACAGGCTGCAAGCAGATCAGTACGGGTCCTTGATGTCCGATGTACGATGTGGGGTGGCAATGATCCAGGAGATGACCTCGGTGGTACAGCCGACTGATTCGCCAAGAGTCGAGTCCAGTGGCCAGGCCCTGGTCGGCCGTACCCCTCCTTCCCAGGAGATAATAGATACACTTCTCAGCTTCCCGTAGTAGGCTGAGTGCTAACCTTGTTGACGGTCCAAGGCTGGAGTACCCTTCACTTAACGTGACACGCTCACGATCTTAGCAGATATGCTATATATAAAGTCCGTCGACTGTCCTTCGCCATCAAACCCATTATCTCCGCCGAAGCGCACCTGGTCGCCAAGCGCTTCAACCTCCCCTCAAAACATCGACTTTGAGTTTCTCAACCGTCAAAGATAATATGTCGGATAAATACCCTTGCAAATACTACAACAACCCGAACGGAGCATGCTACCCTGGGATAGAATGGGTGGGCGGCGCAGATGCAGCGTGTGATGAATGCCTTGTATGTTTGTCTTATAGGCCGAATATTCCAAGCTGATGTGCAGAATAGTCTGCGGGTCTTCCCAGGGGTTTGAACCAATGTACACTAACCCCCTCACTGACTTTAATATAAATGCAGGCAGGGCAGACGGCCGACCAAAGAAGCAAATCACAGCTCGCCATACACTACACCTACGACACTCGAACGGCGTCGCCCGACACGTACGTCTTTCTGGGTGCAAGCGAGGCACCGCCCAACGTTTCGAGGACGCATACCGAACCATCGTAGAGAGGCTCGGACTGTCGAGTTGCCGCGACCCGGAGACGGACGTGCTGCGGCTGGTGCGCGACTGGCTGCACGACGGGAGGATGGGGCGGTGGCTGATGGTACTCGACAACGCCGACGACGTTTGGGCCTTCTCGGCGAAGCATAAGGACGACGGAGAGCCGCCTGCGGCATTTCTCCTGCAGAGCGAGAACGGATCGATCCTCGTAATATCCCGGAGACGAGACGCAGCGAAGCAACTGGTGGGTGTACTGCCACCTCACTTGACTTGACTCAGATTCATAGTCGGATGCGGGAGACCCGATAGGTTTTAACAAGTCCTCGATGTAGACCGTGGCCGTGATCAAATTGTCCACGTTTGGGGCCTTATCTGGGGTCATCTTTCCGGGTCGTTACATAAAGTCTCTCAAGGCATCAGGCCCCATTTCCTGGAACGCCGGTGGCGCATTTGACCGCGAAACCACCCAACTTCTCCTACGGACAATGGGCGAAGACAAGAAGGTCGCTAATCCTGCATCACCTGCGCAATCAACAGATGCTGAATGACTTGGCTTTCAGGGTACGGGACGTACCGTTGGGCAGAGTGGGTAAGCTGGCTAGAGATGGTATATTCTACAGAGGCTTATGCTCGCCTCTGCAATTTTAAGAACTTTTGCAACTCCTCTGAGGTTGTCGACATGACGAATTGCCTTTCCCGGTTGCCTAGCTTGATGCGCCTGGCCTCAAACAGCTGATCCCGCGATGTGATGAGCATCTGCTGTCCGTCGTTGCCAATATCCACGTCCTCTACCACATGAACCCCCCCGGACGAGGCTTGCTCGGCGGCGCGGTGAAGCACTGCTAGACACTGCTCGGTGCTATGGGATTCACTCACAAGCCTGCGAGCGTCATCATGGGAGACCGAGTCCGTCGTTTCCTGGTGGAGCGCCCCTACAGGCACATAGCGCCCAAAAGGCTCTTTTTTGGCCCGGAGGTGGAGGGCCAGGTCGTCTCTGCACTTTCTCAAGGCGAGAAGGGCCACAATTTCCGCGAGCGTGAATTGCTGGGCTGGCACAAATGTATCGGTGTCGTCGCCGTTCTTTAGCCTCACCCCGTCGAGCCGGGCGAGGCCCTGGGCGCAGATCTCGAGGCACAGCTCCGTGCTCTGGCGTTCCCTCTCGAACCAATGCCCATCCTCTCCCAACGCAGGTGACCGGCCGCCAAGTGGGGCCAAAGAACGCAATTTCGCGGTGATTTCCTCAAGATGATTCTCAAGGTCCTGGGTCGTAGCTTTGATCATGTCCTGGTACTTGTCGAGGGCGGCCCGTGTGATTCTGCTCGACCATACGGTTAACTGTTAGTCGGGAGTCTGGCGCAGGGATGTGTGCCTCACAGGCTGGCATCCGCGAGCGCCACGGACATCGTGGACTTATACCCGGCCAGCATTTCGGTGAAGACCCTGATATCGGTGTCCATGTATCGTAGACGCATCCATTCCCGGACGCTGGGCTTGACGCCGTCAGAGTGGATTGTGCACTTGACACAAAGAAAGTTGCCTCTGTTCGGACCGCTTCATGGAGGGGGTTGAAGACGCCATCGAGGCCTGTAGTTCATCCCGCAGGTGTCGCATGGAGCGGGGTTGTTCACGGAAGCTTTGTACCATTTAGCAGAGTGGCTTCGTGGATTGCGCCGTGGCGGCAACGTCACCAAACACGCTCAATGCGATGCTCAATGATTCCGCCAACTGACCGTAGAAGAGTGGCCACGGTGCAGCCCCAACCAATGATTCGTAGCTTCAGCGACAAATCTGGGCTGAAATTGCGAGCTGCGGATCAAGTCGAGCGCATCATATCTTCGTCACGTGATGCTACAGCACGTTGAATGGGCGACAGGCAACAAGAACCTACTCGCCATGCCGAAATGAGCGACCGCATTCATACGATCGATTTCGACCGATGGCCAACATCGGCGCCGCTGAGCAGCATGCATGCTCGCAAGCGCGGCGATGCGCATCAGACGGCGCGATGGAGATGACGCCAGACGTCGTGCTGTGTGATCTCGACGTGCCTGTTACTTCCGCCACACTACCAAGGCTGATGTTGGCTTACACCAAAAGGCCAATTCACGTACAAGGTGACTAACAATCACATGATCAGGCGTCAAGGCAGCGCCGCGGATATCTCTGAATAACAATTGCACTCCCCACGATCTAGCATCCAGGCCGAAGGCTCCAGGCGTCATACACGTGTTCTTTGCGATCACGAGATTTATGTAAGGTTACACACCCATGTTCCAGCAAAATGACAGACCCGCTGTATGCGAAACATGGCCACTTGCTGGCTGAATCTTGAACCCTCGGTCGTTTATCGCTACGAATATGCACTATGGGCGTCGTGCTACATAAGACCCCAAACGAATTGTGAACAAATTGAGGCCGGAGACAAGGGTTCCTCAACGAGACCCGAAAGCCCGGGATCAAAAGAGTTCATAGACTGACCTTCTGAGGGTCTGCCATCATCTGTGAGCACTCCCAGCCCACTGGCAGCCGTCGGCACAGTGACCTAGGACCCTACAGTGGATGCACCAACTCTCCTCATCCGTGTGAGCAAAAGGGCACTTTGAACCTTCGAGACAGCCTATACGGTTGCATTTTCTCGACTTCCACCACCTCATATCTCGGTCTGGGTTGCTCTGAAAGATCGCCTTCTCTCCCGGGAAGTGCGAGTGCGCGCAGTCGCCCCTTTTGCTGCAGCGGATTCCTTCGGGGCAATGCTGCCTTTGGCGCTGGTGACGGCGGTGATCCTTTTTAGGGTCCGACCGTCTCACCGTCTCCCATTCGTCGTGATCCTCAGGCCTGCCATCGAGGCCTCCTTCCTCGTTGCTGGTTCCGTCGCCAGGTTGCGGGCCCAGGTCCCCAGTCCCGACGAATCCTCCCCCTTCTTTTCCTTCCCCGGTGTCAGGGCCAGGACCATGATAGGGGCTGCCCTCGTTGTCCAGCGGCGTGTACTTGTTCCTTGTCTCAAGCGCGGCTTGAATGTTGTTTTTGACGACGTTGGCGTACTCTGGCCACGACATGACCGTGCATCTCTCTTTGAACAACCCTCGTATCCGGACTAATACGGCGTCGATGGCGGGTACTTCGGGGAACTCCACGAACAGCACAGTCTTGGACTGGGTCGCGTTGGTGTAGAAGAGGAGATGCAGCCGAGACAACTCCTCACAGACTTTATCCTCGTCAATCTCCGTGACAGGGCCCACGCGGAGCACTAGTGTCCTAGCGGGGTCGGGCTTCCCCCGCCGAGTGGACTTGGTGTTTGTGAAGAAGATGTTGGCGGCCTCCGACTCGAGATGGTTCACTGAGAGCAGGCCAGGGTACTCGGAGCATAGCCGGTAGTAGTCCTTTGCTATCCCGGACCTCCACCCCCAAAGCTCCACACGTATATCTGCGCTTAGCACTTTTCTAATAGGGGGAATCATGTCTCGATCGCCCGTGATGACGACGAAGATGGAGTTCTCTTTTGCGTTGCTCATGTTCTTGTCATTCTTTGCCCCGACACGAAGCTCGGTAGCTCGCTCGACAATATCCGCCGCCATTTCGGTATCCACTTCCTTCTCCTTGTTCTTCAAGTTCTTGTCAAAGATGTGCAGCTCAAAGTCGAACCGCTTGAAGGCGGCCCAGACTGTATCGTTCGGCGGTGGTCGCGAGCCGTAGAGCGATGAAAGGCCCCTGACGCGGCCTCTGCAAAGTCTGTCGGCCAATTTTCCGATATTGATTCTCAATCGTGGATCTCTGTCCCTGTCCGCCAACTTGGGCAGGCGCGTGTTGCCTGCAGCGACCGCCTTCTGGGCCTCGATCCAGATGTTCGAGTCGTCCACAAACAACCAGCAGGTTTCATTCGTTCTGTCAGACATTGTGACCTTGCTGAACTGTGCTGTACTCGATGCTTGATGCATTCGCTCGATGAAGTGCTCGTGGGCGGGAGTAAGGAGGCAGAACGTGGAAACTGAGCTATGGTCCTGAGGATTCTTGGTTTTACCTACCTAGGCATAAATAGGTAGGTCAAATATTGGAGGCGTATGTAGCCTGTTGGAACGACGGGCGCTCAATCGAACGGTGGCGGGGCACATCAATTAGGCAACCACATGCGAAGACAAATCATGGTACGGCGTGGCGCCACTCGAATCCTTCTCGGTCTGTAGAATCACTCCCATTGGTGAAGCTGCCGCGCAAAGAAGCGACTGAGCGAATGAACAATGTGTGCGAGAGGCCTCATCCCTCTTCCCCGTGGGTCGCCCCAGGAGCGGGAACAGCCACTTCGTACCACCGCTGCCTACACAGCGGCCCAACGCAGAGTCAGCACCACCGCGTAGCCCATCATCGTCTGTATCGCCCTTTGGCGATGGAATCGAATTGAAATTGTTCGCTATTCCGTTGTCCGAAGGGCGTTGAACTGCGGGAGCGTGGAACGGATATGACACATCTCGATCTGCTTTCGGGGTTTTCTGAGAAGAGACTGGCCAATCGGACGTCGATCGAAGACGGCATCAGCATCTACCACACCCACCGAGCGCCTGACATGTTTGGCCTCAACATCCACTGAATATCGAGATAGACCGGTCTAGAGCAATACTGTACTAACGCAGCATCATAGAACGCAACTAGATCGGACGATCGGCCTCAGCATCCGGAATTGCCGAGTCCTGTATCATGTACTCAAGCGCCTGGCACTTGACCGACAACGAGACGCAGTTGCTCGGACGGGTTTTCATCCAGATGCAAAATCCCGTTCGCGACAGTGGCATGGCTGGCCTTTGACGGCATCTTGCGAGGGTTGATTGGCCGGCCCAAGCACCGGGAGATGCCGACGGCGGGGAACAGCGCCAGCCACCAATATCTCGATGTTTTTCGCTGTGCAAATCTGTGTGAACAGCTCATGGAAATGTGACAATCAACGTATTTACATGTGAAACGCCGAATTCCCCACTAAGTTCCTCTTCAGAATCGAGGCCTGTTGACAAGGAATATGATAGCGAGAACTCATGATCTAATGTCCATGCTGGGTGGGGGGTGGCTGTCCTTTGCCTCACCAGGATAAGTTCTGACCAGCGATCCCATAGCACCATGTTCGACCTACGCGATGAGTCATCACAACTATCACCTGGGGGCCCCAATAGGTTCACGGGTACCCGTGGTTTTAATGTCTCACGGGACCCCGTGAAAATGACCAAGCACACCAAACTCCTTGACGCGTCACGCGTCACTGCTCACATTCCTTCAACAGCAGCAGATCACAATTGCGGTTTGACGATAATAAACCCCCCTCCCCTTACTTAGCAGAGTAGAACTCTTCTTGTTCCTCATTGTCTCTCTCCACTCGTCTCCAGATGTCCCCCATGCCTCTCCTCCCGTTGCAATGCGGGTTTTTCGACCTACGCGATGAGTCATCACAACTATCACCTGGGGGCCCCAATAGGTTCACGGGTACCCGTGGTTTTAATGTCTCACGGGACCCCGTGAAAATGACCAAGCACACCAAACTCCTTGACGCGTCACGCGTCACTGCTCACATTCCTTCAACAGCAGCAGATCACAATTGCGGTTTGACGATAATAAACCCCCCTCCCCTTACTTAGCAGAGTAGAACTCTTCTTGTTCCTCATTGTCTCTCTCCACTCGTCTCCAGATGTCCCCCATGCCTCTCCTCCCGTTGCAATGCGGGTTTTCTCCAGCTTCCGCAACAACCAGCTCCTCGACGCGCTCCTCTTCAGCTCTATCCAGTCTGATACGCCATCATCTCTTCCTTAGTCCATTCCCTCGACCCTACCGGAGTGATACATCGCTTGGTCATATGTTTGTAGTCAAGGCACCACTCATAGCTCTTCTTGTCATATCGGAGAGGGAGTCCCATAGCTCTCCGATATTGCTGGTTGGTTTTGACGCTCCCACGAGGCTGAGCATCGTACCAAGCGCTCCTTGCCGCGATATACCGTTCGTGTATTCCCTGTGGTGAATCATACCTCGGTGGCGAAGGCGGATGGCGTGGCGATGGTGACGATGGCGCCCGGAGTTGCGATTCAGAAACCACTAATGTGACTTCAGCAGTGTGTTGAACCGAGGCTGACACTGCCTGTATAGGGTTCCGTGAGAGGCCTCCAGTGTCTTCTCCAGCTTTTGGACTTGAATTCAGAGTTGCGATCGTCTGTGGGACTTGAACCGGAGTAAACGTTGCTTGCGGCAATAGGTGCGAGTACCTCAGTGGACAGGCCTTTGATGACATCGTATGACTCACCCCCCGACACCTGCTGCATGTACTCGGGGCCCGTATCGCAGGTTCAACATTTTCAAATTGGCTGGGTTCCCGTCTGGTGCTTGTTATCGGAACGCTGGAGCTCTGCGATCTGGGCTTCCCGGGTTAAATGCGTTGGCGAGGCTCCAATAGTAGCTGTGGGGTTCCATCGCGTCTCAAATGCCAATGTGAATGGAAATGCTCCAGCAGAAGAACATGATTCTGTTCCTGAAGAGCCTTCAATTTGTGCAAAAATGGCAGGCCATGGACTCGAGAAAAAGCTCCCGTACAAAGTAGCGACGGTGCCGGATCACTTTTCAGCAGCAATCTCCGCTGCTGCTCGACCTTGCGGAGGGCTTCATGTGATACCCAGCCACGTACTGCGCTGTACAACAAACCCGATAGCTCTATTGGTGTGCGTGTTTGCTGCTTGGCTTGATTGGACCTCAAGTCCAACAGCTGGTTCAGCAAAGCATGCTTCATCGCTCGCCAGGCTTCAAAAAGATCCAACGTTGATCTTTTTAGATGCAATTTCAGCAGGGCATGAATGCCCTCCACACGCGACGTAGCCACGTTGCCGAAATGGGTGTGTTGATCGACCCAAGCCTTGACTAACCTGTCCTTCCATGGGTCAAGCCAGTAGGAAGTGATGTAGCCGACCTCTTCGACATAGTCTGCGAGATATCTTCTGTGAAACTCCTCGACGCGCTTCTCGAAGGTGTCTTGAGTTGGCGAACTCATGTTTGAATGCCAGAACTGATAGAATTCCTTCCATCTTTCCATTGATGATTCGCAGAGCGTCGCATTGTTGGCGATAACTGTTGGTCTGGCTGGGGCAAAAGCAGGAAGGCAGTGGCGGATAACTGTTTTATTCGCATGCCAAAGACAGAGCAACGATACGGAAGAGGCGAACATAGTTTGAACGGCGTTTATACAGGCTATGCAGCGGTCTGTCAGAACAACAGCTGGAGGCTTAGCGTTGCATTGGTCGTACAGCGACCTTAACCGGTCTAAGGCCCATACATAATCATCCTCCGCCTCGCCGCTGAGGAATGCAAAAGCAATGCAAAACGATCGTTGACAAACATCAATGCCAATCATATCGAGAAGGGCATGCCGTATTTGTTCGTCTTATATGTGCAGTCTAAGAACAGGACGTCCGGGTAGGCCTGAAGGAGGGCCAATGAATCCGGATGAGCGAACAAGACAGCTGTAACGCGGCCGTCAGGAGCAAACTGCATTCGACACCAAAAGCCTTCCTTGTCGAGCTGGTTGGCGAGTGCATGGATGGAGCTTTGGCCTTCAATGGTATCCCGTTTAGCGGCGGCAATCCGATTGTAGATGTCTTGCTGAGTTGCTATGGAGTTGCCTGTCTGGCGGATATAGGTTCTGATGTCCCTGGGGGCTATGCCAGCGGTCGAAAGGCTGGCCACCTTTGTACTATCTTCTTCGGACATCTTGCGGTGTGCCGGGTGAGCAGATGGATGCTGGCTTGGGGAGTGGTTATGTATTGAGAAACGCGCATCCGGTCGGTGTCTTAGGCTCCAAGTGCCTTTGTCCAAGGACTCTTTGGCCAGTACCGAGAACTGACATCCGGTTCCTCTCCTGCCACGGACTCGAGTCCCGCCCACAAGTAGAAAACGACAGCGCGAAAGTGAAGACACTTCCGAGCAGCCCGAGAATCGTGCGAAGCGCTTTCGCCCTTCCGACCGAACACCTTCGCAAGACGACAGCAAGATCAACGATCCTGACCCAGTCGCTTATTGGACAAAAGAGAGACACTGGCCACGACGATACACCGAACAAGCTCCCGACATGGAGCACGCCCTTGCTAGGAGGAAGTCTTCATCTTCATTGAGGAGCCGCAAACGGTCGGAACCTGGCTCTATCGGTTCTGCCACCCCGAGTGACCAAAGGCCCAGAGAAGAGAAAAGCGCACCTTACCGCGACCCTCGGTACAAAACGTTGCTCGAGACGAATGGAAGCTTCATGTACGAATCGGCGGTGGGCATCACGGATGAGGGTCAAGACATGAACTCCGCCTTGCTCAGCTCTCAGCAGACCGTTCCAAAAGACACATTATTTCGCGATGGCCTTTTCAAGGAAATTGTCGGAGCGTCGAGGATAGGAATGAAGCAAGAGTCATACGGGATATAACCCCATTGATCGTCCCTTCCGCAGAGATTCTCGCCATCTGCGGTGCGAACCCACTCGAATGCTTGATCGGGAGCACGAACGAAGGATGGAATAACTCTCCCCCCCTGACTAACACCCGTCCTCAACCCGACTACTCCGTGGGGTTCAGACGTGGCGCATTCACAAAAGACCACCTCGAAAAGCTATCACCATTCGTTGGCGACTTTATTGCGGGCGACCAGTCCTTATTCATGGCAACATACAAGATGTACTTCCCGTTCCTCACATGCGAGGTTAAGTGTGGCGCTGCGGCCCTTGACGTCGCGGACCGCCAGAACGCCCACAGCATGACGCTCGCTGTGCGAGCTGTCGTCGAGCTCTTCCGCCTCATGAAGCGGGAGGATGAAGTCGACCGTCAAATCCTAGGCTTCTCTATCTCCCATGATCATCGGCTCGTACGGATTTATGGTCATTACCCGGTGATTCAAGGCAAGGACATAAAGTATTACCGGCACTCGATCCATACGTTTGACTTCACAACCCTACAAGGCAGGGACAGGTGGCTGGCAGATCGCTTCACCAGGAACGTGTACGCCATGTGGATGCCCGCACACTTCACCAGGATCTGCTCCGCCGTTGACCGGTTGCCGTCTCACCTGGACTTCGAGGTTCCATTAATTCCAGAAACCGGGTTATCACAGGAGCTGGAGAGCAATCCTCTGTCACAATCAGGCGTCAACTCGGCAGTGGAGCCTGATCAACATTCAGACGTCGTCGATCCACAAGCGGTCACCCCGGATACATCGTTCACAGAGCCTGGTGCGGCTAAGAGACCAAGGAAAGGACGCGGCAGAAGATAGGTGTGTCGCCTATCATCATAACCGCTCTTCGCGGAGGGTCGGTCTCACGGGGAATCTAGCTCCGGAGTTCAGCAGTACAGCGATCTGGCCTGCATCCTTTGATGCTGCGTTAGCATTGCTCTGGACCGATTTGGCTTGTGGTCCCGGGATTGTGGAAACTGTCACAATCAGGCGTCAACTCGGCAGTGGAGCCTGATCAACATTCAGACGTCGTCGATCCACAAGCGGTCACCCCGGATACATCGTTCACAGAGCCTGGTGCGGCTAAGAGACCAAGGAAAGGACGCGGCAGAAGATAGGTGTGTCGCCTATCATCATAACCGCTCTTCGCGGAGGGTCGGTCTCACGGGGAATCTAGCTCCGGAGTTCAGCAGTACAGCGATCTGGCCTGCATCCTTTGATGCTGCGTTAGCATTGCTCTGGACCGATTTGGCTTGTGGTCCCGGGATTGTGGAAACTGCCAAGTTGACACTTTGGCGGTCAGTCAGTTTCGCTGATCTAACATACGGAGCGAGACTTGGATATGGAGGAACCGGGCTTACCCGCAAATAACCGGCACTCCTTTACGGTTTTTTCCTTTCTGGTCGCTTGTGGCCTGAGGCAGAAGCGATTCTCGGGATGGAGTCGGGCCGTTTAGACCTTTCTACCTCTTACCCCACACTTTTCACGACGACACCAGCAGCTTGAATGGTACCGTCAATATCGAGATGAGGTTTCCCACAAGCTGAACTGCTATCATACAGTTGCAATGGCATCTTTTCACACTGACCAGGATTATTACAATGTGCTTCAAGTACCGAGGGTGGCGCAGGAATCGGAAATAAAGTCGAGCTACAGAAGGCTGGCAAAGCTATGCCATCCGGACAAGAATCCGAACGATTCTCAGGCCACAGCTCGATTTCAGTCTGTGAGTGTCCTGGGATTACAGGATAAACATGCATGTGCTGAAATTCCCCACACTTTTCACGACGACACCAGCAGCTTGAATGGTACCGTCAATATCGAGATGAGGTTTCCCACAAGCTGAACTGCTATCATACAGTTGCAATGGCATCTTTTCACACTGACCAGGATTATTACAATGTGCTTCAAGTACCGAGGGTGGCGCAGGAATCGGAAATAAAGTCGAGCTACAGAAGGCTGGCAAAGCTATGCCATCCGGACAAGAATCCGAACGATTCTCAGGCCACAGCTCGATTTCAGTCTGTGAGTGTCCTGGGATTACAGGATAAACATGCATGTGCTGAAATCTGATTCTTGTTTGAAGCTTTCCGCCGCATACTCCACCCTCAGCGATCCCAACAAGCGACAACACTACGATCGGTCTACGTACCTACGACCCCACGATACACCGCCTATGCCTGGAACGAATACGACCCACTCGGATACTAACCATAACAAGACTGCTCCCTCTCACGGCCGGGAGCAGGATTTGAGACAGCTTCAATGTGAGCTTCAAGAGAGGTTGGCAGAACTTGAACTTCAACTGGCGAATGCGACCCAAGAATGGATTCAGGGCCGAGCGACGCTTAAAAAGCTACAAAAGGAGGCGAAAGTGGCTGAAGAGGCAGAGGCCTGGAGAAACAGCTGGAGTGGCTACTTCTTTGCGAAACGGTTATCGTCAGAACAAAAGGATGAAATCAAGATACGTGGGATTGAATGCCGGGTAGCTCAAAACGTGCGAGAAGCACAGGTGGATAATTGCCGAGGTCGGATTAACAACATTTGTGCAAGGATCAACATGCTCAGACAACAGCAAGACACAGCTCACACCCATCTTCAGCAAGAGCTGGAGCGTCAGCGTACTGTGCATTTGGCTGAGCAGCAGCGGCAGAGAGAGGCATGGCAGCGAGAGTCGAAGCAGCGGGAGGCACAGCAGCAAGAGGCACAACAGCGACAGTCGGAGCTGCGAGAGAGCATAGCCCGTGCGGAGGCCAAAAGCTCAGCAAAGACACAACACACACGGCCGACAACCATGTCTAAGAACGAAGGAGGCCAGCGTCGGCATACAAAACGCCTTCCTCATGTCGACATAGGAGGTGGTGGAATCGCGAATTCCATGACAAAGCTTGTGGCCAATGCCACCGTCATATGCCTCGTTACGTTTTTCGTTGCCCTGGCTGCCAGATTGTTGCGTGTGCTGGCTGTCGTGACCTTCTCAGGCAGGCGTAGGCAAGAAGTCAAGCGATGGAGGCGATCAGGGGTGAGCTATAGTAACCATGACATCATATTGATAGTTTTATGAGGGAGAGGGGAGTGCCTCCTTACAGCACTGCATCAATCCTGGTGTACCAGTCGAAGAACGTTGACCGTAAAACAAGCAAGACTTGCTGCAGCGCTGCCATATGGACGACAGATAAGCCCGTCTCAAATTGTTTGATATCATCCATCGAATGATCTTGGACGGCACAGGTGAAGGTCTACTGTACCAGAGGCCTCCCACAGCCTGCACTTTCAATTGGCTCGCAGATGTCTCTTGCTGCGATCCGCAGCAGCGGGACAGACCACTCCGAGGTGCTGCCTGACCTTTCATCTTCGAACCTTCCCTACTTCCTCGGCGCATTTGATACTCTTGCAAGCTCTTCGAAACATCCCTAGCTCATTTTGAAATGCCTGACCCTTTCGGAATCTTTGGTATTATTGGCGTCGCCGGCCAAATCATCCAGACCGCCGTCAAATTTGGACTGGACTGGAAAGACGCCCCAGCTAATGCCAAGTGCTTCGTAGTTAAGGTCCAGGCTCTGAAAACGGTTCTGTCCGAGACGAATACGAACATCCTTCTCAACGATAACTTCAACGATCTCTTCCACGGTCGGCATTCCACGCTCCTTTCGCAGCTTGGAGATACGGCCCAAGTCACAGACACCAACGATGGTATCAGTATGCAAGAAAGAGCTGAAAAGTCTCCTCAAGGACTTGCAGAAGCGAGCCCAGGGTCATCGAATTGGCTGGGAAAGGATGAAAGGAGCATTCCTGGCGAAGACGACTAGGGAAGCGGTCGAAAGCCTTCATCGACAGTGCCAGACCTTAAGGCTATGGATGCCCTTTACATCGGTGTAAGCATTCACAAGGTAGTCCGAGAGGCAAGAAGAGAGCAGCAGAGTTGGCATGCAGACGGGGAGTGCAAGGCCATTATTAATTGGCTCACTAGTGTTGATTATGGCCCTCAGCAGAGCGATTTCTTGGGAAGGAGGCAAGAAGGCACTGGACAATGGCTTCTGAGCTCGATGCAATATAGGGAATGGAGCAAGACTGCGAACCAGACTCTATTCTGTCCAGGCATCCCTGGAGCCGGGAAGATAATCCTCACATCGATCGTAGTTGACGACCTGTGTACACGATCTCGGAACAATGCACGTATTGGCATCGCATATCTCTATTGCGACTTCCGGCAGCAACACGAGAAAAAGGCTGGAGACCTCCTCATGAGTCTGCTAAAGCAGCTGACGCAAGGCCAGTCATCATTGCCGGAGTGCGTGAGGTCTCTCCACGATGAACACAGGGACAAACGGACGCGGCCATCATTTGACGAAGTCTCGAGAACCCTACGATCTGTTGCTGCTTTTTATTCGCAAACTTTCATCATCATTGACGCACTTGATGAATGCCAACGAAACGATGGCTGCCGCGCGAGCTTTTTGACCGAGCCTTTCAACCTCCAGGCCGGGTGCGGAGCAAACATTTTCACAACTTCCAGGGATATCCCGGAAATCACTGACAGATTCAATGCCAGCACAATATTAGAGATTCGCGCCCGTGACGAAGATGTGCGCAAGTATCTGGACGGCCGAATATCCTTCACCAATTTTGACTGGTCATTGTACGACTCTTACTCGCCAAACAAAGGCGGCTTCTGACAGCTCCAATCTTGCCTGGCCCCATCCGAACAAATGCTCGTCATCATGCCTCTCTCCGTAACCAGCCGCTTCCTCATCTCGCATCTCGTTCCGTCCACCGTCTGCGGGACTCTGCCCTCCCCAGATTCTAAACTCCGGTTGAAGTGCCAAAAGCCCCGATCAACAGGCGCATGTAACTTTGCCTCTCCCTCGTGAAGCCACCATTTCTTGCCGCCGAGGTCCTTCACCACGTCCGGATTGGTGCTGACGTACGGGCACATGAGGTCGGAACAATTGGATCTAGGGCGGTGGCTCTCCTGCGACGGTCGGGTGATACGGAAGGAGACCACACCGCTTCTCCAAGCCTGTAGCCGTGGTGGAGTTGTCCAATACGATCTGGGTAAGATACCGGCGAAGGATTACACCGCATGGGCTTCTTGTGCACTCCGCCGCCGCTGCTGAGGAGCGCCTTGGAGACTTCGCTCAGTGAAGCGCGAGGATGAGGTCCATCGGCAGATCGTTGCCTTCTCTATCTTGCACGACCGTAGGTTAGTGCGTTTCTACGGTCACTACCGGCAGTAGATGGGAAGGATACGAAGTACTATCGCTACCCGATCCGTACGTTTAACTTCACAGAACTAGACTGCAAGGAAAGTGGGCGGCTGCGTTGTGATTTAGTATTGCACGTCGATGTTTGCTTACGCGTAGGCAAATCGTATCAGCTCTTACTTCTTAACCCCTTTCCACCTATTCGCACTGACTTCTCCAGCAATTTCTCAATCTCCTTTGCCGACTTCGTAACGGACACTATACTTGCCCCTGTGGTACTGTCCAAAAGACCACCCGGGACGACTCAACTTTTGGGTCTTTAGTCTGCCTCCAGCGAGGGTTGGCCACACTCAGCCTCCTAAACTTTTCCTTCTATAAGTTGGCCTCATCGACTGGCCACATTTAGTAGGCGAAGTCGGCGGCTTCGGGTACGGCCGGATGGACTACTTCAATTCGCCCTATATTGCAACCCCCGGTCTTCCCCGTAATAATAGGCTCCTTAATCGTCTGATAATAGGTTGCCCCGAAAGGGTTGAATCTTATCGGGGGTGGATGCAATAGCACCGTACTATATCGCGACTAGTAATATACCAGGCGAAGGCGGCCGAGGCGCCGTGGACATACTTCGACTATGCCTTTTTTGTTTTCCGGTGCTGAAGGCATTGCGGATGCTCGGGGTTCATTAACGGGCCCATTACCGTCGTCAGCGTCTGTATGTGATAATCGTCGGCCCACCTCTATGCCTGGCTTCGGTCCATACTACTCTATAAGACCTGTCGGTGCCGGGGGCACGCCTATTGAAATTGCCGACGAATCTGTGCTTCCTCCTCAGCCGTAAGATACTGCCGCAAGACTATTTCAATATCTAATAGGGGCCGCCGTTCCTTATTAAGGGCTCTGTACTGGCCTCTTAGCTAATTTGTGGATAGACTAGCTATAAAGCCTATATTATCCTGAATTGCGAAAAGAATATAAAATCATCCGCGGATAATGAGAAAACATAACCCGGCATAGGCTAGCTTTATACTATAGCGTAGTAAAATACTAGAGCTCTTACTTTACTAGTTATATTAGCTCCCTAGTTAACATGTTAATAATAATATTACTAGGTCACCCCTCTTTCTCTGTATATATATATATATTTATTACGTCTAGCAGCCTAGAGCTAATAAGGCACTATTTACTATAGTACATAGTCGCTTCCTGTAGTTTATGCTCCTAGTCGTATTCTGCCTCTCGGTCGGCTTCTCGTGAGGTTTATTAAGTCCAAGTTGCTCGGTGATTAAGTTAAGCGAAAGCCTCTTTTTAGATGCATAGGTCCTTAGCCAGGTCCTCAACCTGGTCCCTATTCATGGCCGCCGTCGGCATCTAGCATTCTGGCGCGGGTGGCTTCTCGGTCGGCAGGGACCTGCGCATTGGCTGAACAGGCGAGTCGATACTCAAGGATAGGTCTCTCGATGTATTCTAACTGGACACGCCGCGTGTAGCATCGACCACTTAAACGAAGATATGAGTTCTATCCCGGGACGGCCCGACAGGCGGGTCATGTCTGGTTTGCTGATTAACTAAGCTCCGCTCCACTTGATCGCGGAGTAGCAACGCAGTTTAGCCCAGTCCCACCACAGCTGAAGATGTGTCAACCCTCGCAAGCCTCCATCTAGTCGTGGCCCATTTCTCTCGGTGCGAGGGCGTCTGCGAATTGCAGGCCTGCAGACACATGTCGCGTCTGGCCATTTGCTTCACCGCGTGTGTGGTGAGAACGCCTCGTGACTGAGACTTGGCGCCTGCTGGCACACCATGGCACCCTCTGCGCTTGGTTGTCAACATGATACATCGCTCACTGGATCAGGCTGCGCAGACTTAGGATGCTCCATACCGCGGGCGACATCTACCGCAGATGCCTCACTGATAGCCTGTCTCGCATCCGACTAGCCTCGCACAACTCCGCGGACGAAGATCGATGACCGGACTCGAAACCATGCCAGCCCCTCGCGACAGCTCCCGTGATGCGGTTACCTCGTCGGACTTCCACGGCCACGGCATCCAGAACTCGGGCTTCGGAGATTTCAGTGCACGCGATATTTACATCGGTAGGTTGTCTTTGCGCTATGCCATGCTTGGCTGACCGAATGGAAAGGAACCGCATCCGACCAACTCCTTGCCGACCTGCGCGTGACCGACCCCCGCCACGACAAGAAGCGCATCGAAGAGACCAAGGGCGGCCTCTTCGAGGACTCGTACCGCTGGATCATTGACCACCGCGACTTCTTGCAATGGCGTGACGATCCGCAGAGCCGCCTGCTCTGGATTAAGGGCGACCCTGGCAAAGGAAAGACCATGCTGCTTTGTGGCATCATCAACGAGCTGGAGAAAGCATCTCCAGCCCGACCCGCCTATTTCTTCTGCCAGGCCACCGACGATCGACTCAACGGCGCGACGGCCGTGCTGCGTGGTCTTCTCTATATCCTCTGTGTCCTACATCCACACCTTATAAGAACTCATGTCCGAGACGAGTATAGCCGGGCGGGCAAGCGCCTGTTTAAGGATGCGAACGCCTGGGTCGCCATGTCGGGAATCCTCACAAAAATGCTCGCCGACCCCGCCTTGGAGGGGAAGATCTTGATCCTCGAGGCCCTGGACGAGTGTCTGACGGATCGATCCCGCCTTCTGGATCTAATTGCTCAGATCTCACCAGCTTCTCGTGCAAAGTGGATTGTGTCCAGCCGCAACTGGCCAGAAATCGAGGAGAAACTGGACAGCACCACACAAAAGATTACGCTCCACCTCGAGCTGAACAAAGAGTCTATCTCTAGCGCCGTCCGCGCATACATCCAGCACAAGGTCGGCGTATTGGCAGCGCTCAAAAGCTATAACGACGAGACCCGCAATGATGTTCAAAAGCACCTCATCGATAATTCAAACGACACCTTCCTCTAGGTGGCCTTGGTCTGTGAGCAGCTCAAGACTGTTGAGATTTGGGACGTGGCGGACGTCGTGAAAGGAATCCCCGCTAGCTTGGAGGATCTGTATCGTCGCATGCAACGACAAATCTACAGCTCGGGCGACGCGACCCTGAGCTATGTCGAAATGTTCTGTCGACCGTCACCACGGCGTTTCGCCCACTCCATCTCGTCGAACTAGCCCACCTCTCCAGTTTACCGTCGACTTTCCCGAGGACCAATGCTTCCGTCATAAAGATCGTGAGCAAGTGTGGCTCCTTTCTGACGATCAAAGACGATGTCGTATACACCGTTCATCAATCTGCCCGAGACTTCTTGGCCTCAGATACACACGTTTTTCCTTCTGGCATCGAGGCCGGGCATCATGCCATCTTCTTGAAGTCCCTAGAGGTCTTGACAAGCCGACTCAAACGCGACATCTATTCCCTGCGCGCCCCCGGAGTCCTGATCGGGGAAATCTCCCCACCTAACCCGGATCCATTGGCCCCTCTGAAGTACGCCTGCGTCCACTGGGTCGACCATCTGCGAGACTCGAATCCCACGATGAGGCCGGGACGTAGAGACGTGCAGAATAATGGCAAGGTTCATGACTTTCTCAAAAGCAAGTTTCTCCACTGGCTGGAGGCTCTGAGTCTTCTGCGCAGCATGTCGCAGGGGGTATCGGGGTAATCGTGGAGGTTGCTCCGCTACAGGTGTATCTATCGGCTCTCGTGTTTAGCCCCACTCGCAGCGTTGTGAGGCAGCTTTACGAACATGAGGCACGGGCCTGGATCACCGTAATGCCGCAGATGGAAGCGAACTGGAACGCATGTGTACAGACGCTCAAGGGCCACGCCGGCGGGGTCATCTCGGTGGCCTTCTCGGCGGACGGCCGGCGACTCGCATCAGCGTCCTGGGACAAGGCCGTCAAGATCTGGGACGCGGCCACGGGCGCGTGCATCCAGACGCTCAAGGGCCACGGCGGCTTGATTAGCTCGGCTGCCTTCTCGGCCGACGGCCAGTGGCTTGCATCAGCATCCCGCGACCAGACTGACCAGACCGTCAAGATCTGGGACACGGCCACGGGCGCGTGCGTCCAGACGCTCAAGGGCCACGGCGACGGGGTCAGCTGGGTAGCCTTCTCGGCGGACGGTGGGCGGCTCGCATCAGCGTGCCACGGCCAGACTGACCGGACCGTCAAGATCTGGGACACGGCCACGGGCGCGTGCGCCCAGACGCTCGACGTCGGCAGGTCGATGTCTCATCTTTCATTTGATTCAAATACTAACTCCAGGCTCATCACTGATATCGGCATTCTGGGCCTAGATCCTTTAGCCATAGATACCGAACCACAGCAGGGCTCTCCGTCACGTCCTCACTATCATGGTTATGGTGTAAGTCTTGATGGAGACTGGATCATGAAGGATAACCAGAGGCTGCTCTGGCTGCCGTCAGAGTATAGACACTCGGTGACGGCTGTCGCTGGATCAACTATTGCACTTGGATGTTCCTCAGGGCGGGTATCAGTTGTACAGTTTTCGGCGAATACGTTTGACGTGTAGGAATTCTGTCATCACAAGTACGGTGGGTCTTTGGGTTTTTTCTTTATATGCGTTCTCAACCTCCTTTCTTTCATCAGAGCGTGTCGCAAGAAGGGAATGGGAGGACACGCAACTAAATAAGTTTCCTGCGTGACATTCAACGCAACGATGGCATTGTTTGGATATACAGATGAGAGTTCTTTCGGGAGAGCCCAGGTCTGGGTCAGGCTCAATTGACAGTGACATTCATTGAACTTTCTGGCGGCTTCTAGCTCTAACATTGCCGAGCAATCACCAAACGGTACAGAGGTACATCCCACATTGACCGATATCTTTTGGATACTTGACACACTCAGCAATGGTAGCACGATAGTCGACTCGAATCCTGTTTAAGGCGAGATTCGAGCCTCGGTGAAAAAGTAGGTATTTGACAGTGTACGCAGCGGTGCGTGGTAGGAGGGCGGGGGAGGCGATGCTGAATGCTGGACCTCAGGGAAGCGCTCGTAGTGGAGAGATCGTCGTCGAAGTGGATGCCGACGGCGGCCATGAAGAGGGACCAGATTGGGGACCTGGCTAAGGACCTATGCATCTAAAAA